>JBBPDB010018392.1:0-12530 GCA_037974465.1 Brachypetersius altus | reverse complement strand
TACGTATATTTATCTGCCACTCCTTAAAGGCCGGGCCGCGAACATAGTTTCTGATATTAAACCGGTCCGTGACGAAAAAAAGGGTAGGGACCACGGCTCTAGCGTACAGTGAGCTTCAGCAAAAACACTGTCTAATGTAAGAAAACCGGTTCAAACCGCTGCAGACTCGCTCTGACGTTTTAACTTAAACACCGGCCCGTCAGCTTGTTGACCTTTATCAGCTGGACTATAAACAAGCTGTAAAACAGAGGCAAACACAGCAGGCATAGGCTGGCACTTTTTTACACTACAATGTAATTCAGCAGCTCTGAAAGCTCGCAGAAACAAGTGAGCACAAGTTTAGATCAGGTTTCTAAACAAACACGGGTGGCTCGTGGGTCAGATTCCGCTGAGCGAGAAGACTGCCCAGGTGTGTATACTTTCACACGCTGGAGTCCGCCACCCTCAAAGCACACAAATCAGAGTGTGGTGCACTTCAACAGGGACGAGTGCATCCATGAGCTGCTGCAAGAACATGAGTGGAAGTAACAGAAATCAGTAGTAGTTGAAAGTGTAAAGAGTAAAGGGACCATGAAAACTGCTCTGAATATGCTGCCTGATCCCTAGGACATCATTTTACAGTTTGTTTTACAGGCCCTGAGACACAAAGCCAAATGTGGTCAGTTGGATGTCATCAGGTCATCTGTGACAGATTCCGCCTCTTGTCCCGAGAGATGAGGGTGAGCTGATGAAAGGCAATCATTATCCACCCTTAATTGGGATTAGCTTGATGCATCTGATCCCTACAATGCATTTTTTAATCCACTCATAGTGGAGGGGTACATGCAAGTACTTATTTATATTTAAAAAATCGACAAAATGTGCCAACATGTGTAAAGGTTTGTTCAGAATTACATTGTTAAGATCATTCAGATGGGGTCAGGTGTAAAATATGCCCTTCTTGAAAACTGCTAATATGATGAATAAAAATAAAAAGACACTAAATAATGTATTTAGTGACTAAATAAGTTATAAAAGTATACATATGCCAAACTGTGTACGGGTTTTTCACATCTGTATGAAAGGTTTGAGAAAATGAGAAAGTCTTGGAAGTTTTTGATATTTCTACAGAATGAAATGTTTAAGCGTCATTCAGAGTGAGTCTGAGGTGAAACACTCCGTTCTTCTTCACAGTGGAGGTGAATGGAACTAGACGTTTGCCTCTAAAGCTTTCTTTGTAAATTATTAATTAAATTGGTTATGGTTGCGCCACCTGAGTTTTTAAAAGCTTTTGGTCCTAAAATTAAACCCATTCATGGAGGAGGGAAATATGCAGGGCGTACAAGTCTCTACCATCTCACGCCTACTCGGAATGTTTACATCTCCACCACTGAAATACTCTGGAGCCCCATTATTAGGCTGTTTATAGGTATACAAGTACATTTGAGCATTGTATAATGCTAATCACCTGATTCTAATTTGTTGTGCCATTATTATTATGTGACTACTTATATCACTAGTGGCACCCCAGAGGTACCGTTGAACAAGGTACTGTTCCCACACTCTGCTCCCCGGGCGCTGTGTTCCTGGTTGCCCGCTGCGTCACTTGGTTTAAATACAGAGGAAGAATTTTGTGCTGTTCACACAGTGTGCTGTGGCGTGTTCACAAATAACAGAATGGCCCCTTTACAGGATCACACTACCCCTGTTGTCACTTTCTTGATTTCTTTTTGTATTTGCTAGCTGGTCTGTACACGTATAGGCCATTTCAGACCATCACCATCAAATAAAATACATTTTTTAAATGTTCTTTTATTTCCTATATAAGCTACTGTGGCATTTTCTCTCAGCCTTGCTCCCTTCACTTTTCCTCAATTATGTAAGTGACTGTAATCTGGGAGCAGAACAGGCTGATTCAGTGTGGGTTTTTTTTTTTTTTGTCTCTCAGGAATAAAAATGGGAGATAATGTTGATTGAGGTACAGCTCATGCTGCTGCATCGCAATGAAAAGGCTCCTGCCGCCCAGAGGCTGTTATTTTCCACTGTGACAGTAAATAAGCAGCCCACCTGCCATTAGCACACTTAGCTCAGTTACTGAGCTTTGTTGGCTCAGTAAGGCCTGTTAGCGTGCCGCTAAAACTATCTGGCCTTGTTCAGAGAGGCGGTTGTTTTTTTTCTTCTGTGTATTCTGATCAGTAAAAAAGAGACATGAAGTCTGACTTTTTCCGGTAGTTTACAAGAGACATTTGTAGGCGGTTTGTAGTCTGATTTAAATCAGTTCCCTGGAAATGCAACTCAGTTTGAGCAGTTAGATCAGATTTCCTGTGTCAGTTTTGGGGTGTCAGTGACGTCAGACTGTGTGGTTAAAAAATCTGGTGCCCCATCACATATTGCAGCTTAAACACTGAGTAGTTTTACCATCATATTCAATAATAATATTGATAGTAGAGTCTATTAGCCAATTAGTTACTGCTCTCTGTGGCCTTGTGTTCAAGATCAGTGACAAGTCTGCTCCTGGAGGGTTGGTGTCCAGCACAGTTTGGTGATTTACCTGCCCAGGTGCACCTGGTTCAGCTCACCTGTTAATCACCAGATTTAGCGAGTGTGTTTGAGGAGGCAGTAACTGGAGACAGCTGGCCATCACATCAAGATCTAAATTCATAAATTGCACCAGTTCCTAATCCATTACTATGGCAACCAGTCGAGTGAGCGTAACCACATCCCACCACAAAATGGGAAGTGGTCTCTTGAAATTCAGTCCAACAGATTTAAACAGAAATGTGCTCTGATGTGTGAACAAACCCTTTGCATCTCTTTTAGCTTTGTATCTTGTTTGGTCCAGACCTTCAGACTTTTCAGTGTGGTCTGAACCAAAATATCAGGTATGAGACATGTCTCCGACCAAATTCTGGACCAAAGAGAGACACAGTTTGGTATGTTTGCATTTAAAAAGAGTTTTGCTCCAGGCTAAAGGTGGAGTGAGGACGATGGGATGGTTTTGGTACAGTGAGCCATGGGGAAGGATGTTCATTTTGCATCTATTTTCATTTCACAGCTGGGTTTATGTGTTCCAGTGTTTGTGTATAGCATATGCTGATGTGTTTGAGCACATCACTGCCTTATCTGGGGTAACCCAGAACCACAAGAACAATGGGTTCTGGGGTAACCCAGAACATGGGAACAATAGGAAAGTCACAAATGCAGAACAGAAGTTGGAGGCCACGCTGAGCGGGAACAGTGAAGTGTGCCTCGGTGTGTGTGTGGTTTGCATGAGGAGCTTACACATGCACAATCCATTTAGGATCGGTCTATTTTTTCTATTTGTGTAATTCAAGTGTCATTGTTTGCTGAGGAAGTACACTCGAGCACAGCATGTGCGCCTGTGTGTGAGTACCAAGCACGCTATTCATATTCGCATGCAGGTTCATAATGTGCTTTACACACTTTGAGTGTAGCTGGTTGTGATTACCATTACATTACTTTCCTGGAATCCATCTGGTTAAATAAAGTGTTCTTACGGTCTTGTGGATGTGGGGCTTCGGTGAGCTCTAAACGGAGCAGAAAGACTTCTCTAATCAGAATTTGGCTCGGCCTCCTGTCATGTGGCCCGGTGTACAAGGCTGATATGATCAGACAAGAGGAGGGCTGCTAGTAAATATTAACTGAGAGTGGCAGCTTTGTAGCAGCTTTGGAAAGAAAGTGAAAGCAATAAGATGGGGCAGAATCTGTGGCTGTGGTTGTTGGAGAGCCGTTTAGGGAGAGAATTTCAATGCTGGAAAGCAAGATCTCACTAATATGTTCAGAGCCCGTTCCTGCCCACTCTGCTCCTCAGCAGGTCCAAACACACTCCGGAAGTGCCACTTCAGCTGCCAATTGTACTGCATTTGTTTTGATTCTCATGAAAGTTAATCTCTCTTTCTTTTGTACATCTCAGGAACCCAAGCCCTTGGCCGCCTGAGAAGCACCGGCTTATGCAACGCAAGAAGCAGCAAGACAATCTGGAAAAAGCACCACCTAGAGAGCATGAGGTCTGACCCACTGTAGGATACGGAAAGAGCGAGGAAGGAAAGAACACAGAATACAGGGCAACATCCGATGATTACATCTCGTCAGATACAGAGGAAAGCATCTATAACATGAGGGAATACGCAGAGGAGCTTTTGCCTTATCCTCGCTCTATCCTTCAATGCTGACAGGTTTCTCTTAGCAATCACTTTTCAGGGGGGGGGGTGTCCCTTACTATGACCCCCCCAGATACAGGAATCTAGCAAGGAATCCGAATGGGCAAACCAGGACAGACGCCATTCTTCTTCGACCATGTTTCGGTAGCGCCGAATTGCCAAATCCTTTACTGTTGTTCTCCAAGGAAATACTGATTGAATTGTGCATGCAGACGATGCACATGGTCTAAACCTTCCTGCCTCTTCTCCTTGAACTGAGGTGGGGCAGCAAACCCATTTGTGACTCTGTTACACAACTGATGCTCTTCCTCTTTGTGTTTCTCTGTTGCTATCTTGAGCCTCACCTTGGCATTCTTCACCACGCTTCTGCTTTCCATTTCTTGGTTGCGGTTTGACTCTGAACTTTCTGGTAGTTGTTGTGGCGTACCTGTGTCAACGTGACCCGTTTTTGATCATGGGTTGTCGGCAGAGTTCCGAGGAAAAAGAGGCGGCCAGGCGCTCGAGGCGCATCGATCGCCACCTTCGCTCGGAGAGCCAGAGGCAGCGACGTGAGATCAAACTCCTGCTCCTGGGCACCAGCAACTCAGGCAAGAGCACCATCGTCAAGCAAATGAAAATCATCCACAGCGGTGGCTTCAACCTTGAGGCCTGCAAGGAGTACAAGCCGCTGATCCTCTACAATGCTATCGACTCGCTCACCCGCATCATTCGGGCTTTGGCAACACTCAAGATTGACTTCCACAACCCGGACCGTGCCTACGATGCTGTTCAGCTCTTCGCCCTCACAGGTCCAGCCGAGAGCAAAGGCGAGATCACGCCCGAGCTCCTGGGTGTGATGAAGCGTCTTTGGGGTGACGCCGGAGTACAGGAGTGCTTTCAGCGCTCCAACGAATACCACCTGGAGGACAACACGGCCTACTATCTGAACGACCTGGACCGCATCTCTGCTCCTGAATACATCCCAACTGTGGAGGACATCCTGCGCTCCCGAGACATGACCACTGGCATTGTGGAGAACAAGTTCACCTTCAAGGAGCTTACCTTCAAAATGGTGGATGTGGGCGGCCAGCGCTCAGAGAGGAAGAAGTGGATCCACTGTTTTGAGGGCGTGACCGCCATCATCTTCTGCGTGGAGCTGAGCGGCTATGACCTCAAGCTTTATGAAGACAACCAGACGGTAAGGACAGACGAAGTGACTTGGGTTAACTGCCCAGTAATCAAAGCCTTGGTATCTTGAATTATGTGTTTGGTTTAGGACAGCTTTAGTCAAAGCGTCATTAGTTGATAATGATGAATTATTATTAGTTTTATTGCTCGATAGGGAAACAGACTGCTTGTTGCATCAATGGAACTTGCAGTGGAATAGTAAGAACAAACTAAAAGTAAATGACAATTAATAATCAGCCGCTAAATATAAAAATATATGAACAATTATCATGTTATTATTCATTCATTTCTAATTACAGAATTGCACAGAAATGGTGGTGACAAAGTGAACAGGAACACCAGGTCTAATGGTCTAAATAATAAAACAGCTTACTCAGTTACAGAAATTATAAGATTAATCCTGTGATTGAAGTATGAGCAGCTCTGGTTCAGATCATACTGTAGTTTGGGGACAGAATATAGAAATGAATGAGAGGAGAACAGTTTGAGGTTCTCAGTTCTAGGTTGCCCCTGGAAATGTAACAGAAGTGGAAAGTGTGTAAATTACATTGGAGCGGTTAGACATTTGATTTTTAGTGTGGTCTTTCTGTTATTTCACTCTCTGTTATTACACAAATCTTGTGGTCCACTAAACCGCAGGTGTGCAGTGTTATAAAATGAGCCCAGCCCAATTTCTAACAACCAGAGCCAAAGCAAACAGGCATGAATGAGCAATAAAGTTAAGGCAATAATGCTGTGTCTGAAAGCTGGTCGATCCTCATCTGGTCCACCTCGGATAAAACTGCAGGAGGGGGAAGCAGAGTGGGCAGTTGTGTTTTCCGGCAATTGAGGTGTCCAGATAATGTAAACAGAAACACACCAGGCCTTACGTTATCAGCACTTTGTTGTGTCATCCTCACTGTAAATCCGTCCTTCTGCCCGGCCCCTGACGCTCTTACCTCTTTATCTCTTAATTTCACATTTCCCACGTGCCACCCTGCCCATGGAATTCAGCCCTCAAACTCCAGAGATCGCAGACACAATTACACCCGCCCTCTGCAAACACCAGGCAGGTGACATTTACGTAGACTGGCCAAATACAAAGCACTCGTTCGCTTTGTGGGTAAACAGAAGAACCATGTTCCTCCTTTACTTCTGCTCTCTCTGGCCCGAGGAGGAAGTTAATCGCTAATCAGTCTCACAACAAGAAAGTCAAAGTGGTGCTGTGGCCTGGAATATCAATTAGCAATGGAGAGTTAAAAATAAAAGTGTTCTGTGAGTTGGGTGGGTGGGGGGGCAGGGCATGTACAAGAGTGATAATTGAGTTCACAGTGCAAGGTGTTAGGGTGTACCTGTGAGAATTAGCAACTTAGGCACCAAGGGAAATAGCTGATGTGAAGTTTTGTATGTCCTGCTGTGTCTGTGTGTGTGTGTGTGTGTGTGTGGGTGCGGGGGGGAGATGGGGAGATAAGGATGTGGTAAGCAGAGGAAGCCGAGAGACGATAGGAAATTAAAGTCAGCGTTCAAAGTCAGAGGACATGGTGGGGCAGCCTCACTTCAACAACTTTCGCAAACTTGATGCCCTGACCTCTCCTAGGAGCAGGTTCTGGCTCGGGCTGTCTTCACACATGAGTCACAGTGTCGCAAAACAGTGCCTTATGAGATCAAATAAACATCTGGGGAAGAGGGAGCAAGGTGCCATCTGGATTAAAGTTATAGTGTTTTCTTGTTTTGCTGCATACAAACACATGGAACTTTTTATGTGAAACTTCTAAACTTTAACATGTTGGAAAAACATCCATCCGTTCTTGCATCATCTGAACTGTACCAGGGCACAAGGGCACTAGAGCCTGCCCCAGCGCTCATAGGGTTAAAGGTGGAGAAACACCAGTTCAGTAGGGAAGACTACAAACAGTCACACACTCACACCTAGAGACAATCTAACATCTCCAGTCTACCTGGCATTCCTGTCTTAGGACTGTGGGAGGAAAACTGAGAACATGGGAGAAACTCACAGAGACACAGGGAGAACATAAAACTCACACCTTGGCTAGGAAACAAACCCAGGACTTTCTTGCTGTTAGGTAACAGCGCCACACACAGCACTTGCCGCGTTACACTAAAACTTTTGCACAGGCCGCATTTTATTTTGCTAGTACACATAAACATCAACTGTGCATTAAATGTGTATCTCTGAGTAGGAGGGGATTATTTATGTTTGTCAAGGAACAAAACATGCCACAGGGACCAAAGGTTTTTGCCCCACACTTGCCTTGGGTCAGATCATTACATTTCCAATTGGCTTACTTATGTTTTTTTCTGACATGCCACTCGTTCTACTAAAGACATGTGAAAAAGTGAAAATGATGTGTTTGAGACCAGTTAACTAGACGCTGTGTGAGGTGATCGTGTGATGGTTTAGGCAGTTTGCTGAGTGCTAATTGGTGGAGTATAAAGTAACGAGCTTCAGACACCAGCCATCTCTTGGTTGACTGACATTGATCTTTCTCTGAACTATCACTTTAAGGCCTGACCTGGAGCTCGAGATGTTGAAGCGGTCCAACCACTCTGTGAATATATGTATTAGTCATGAAGCAGTAAGAGGCATCATACATATTTCAGACCATTAAAAATGGGCTTAGATACACTCCCCTACTTAACTTGAGCTTGTGACGTCTCTGGGCTACACTAAAACTCAGTTCATTTCATTCCACAAGCAGGTAGACAAGTGTGCAAGGGCCTGAGGCAGGAGCCTCAGATTAGATTAGTGAATGAGTGTTTTGTGCATTAGGACTGGCTCAACGAAATCATGAAACACCATTTAAATAGTCTTACAGGACATCTAGGCAGCCAGATTTTGTTTTAAAAATAAGTCAATTCCCCAGCAGTACAACACTGTAAAACACTTCTAGTTTACCCACCCAGTGCTGATTCTCTGCTCATAATTGCAATTTTGTGTTCATGGATCAGTGGCATAATTCCATATGCCACCAAGATGAGTAAAGTTTTTGCTATATAGTTGATTACAGCTTCACACCTAAACTGTTGAAAATTTACAACAGGATAATTTTTTGGAGTTTTTTTCTCTAGATTTTTCAAGATTCAAGATACTTTATTTGCTAGTTATACAATAAGTAGTGCAATGTAACCCTGAGTTGACCCATAAGACTGCGATAAATAATTGAAATTAGAAGTTTGGAAAAGCTTAACTAAGGTAATACAAATATACAGAAAAAATATTTACCGACATGTAAATAGAGTCTGTTTTTTAAATATAGCCCATTATCATTCAACATGCTGTACAGCAGTGGTTCCCAACCTTGTTTCCTTGCCAGGCCCCCCCAACCACAACCACCCGCACAGATGCACAAAAAGAATAAAGTGATTAATTACAAACTTTTATTTGCAAAAAATAAACAGTGGTTGTAGGTTTTTGTTCATATACTCTTAAACACACACACACACACACACACACACACACACACACACACACACACACACAGCCTTTTATGTTTCTCATACAATGGAATTTTATTAATTTGTCTCCATTTGTCTCCAAACACTGGTTTTATAGCCACTACGCCATTGCATGTCGTATTTTCTCACAGAGATGCAATCTAATTTTTATACTACATGCACATTACCACTAAGAGACGCAAATCCTTCTATTCTCTACAAAAGTCATGGGAAAAGGGGCTCAGATACATAGTATGTCTAACTGAGAGCCATCTGGGACTCAGTCTGTGAGCTCAGATCCCTAGTGGGCACTGTTTGGGTAAAGAGTCCATAGTTTCATGACTCACAGGGTGCACTTGGGAGTCAGGAGCCTTTTGGGAATTAGCCTCAGCTTGAATGCCCATGAGGCCCAGAGTTCATTTATGTGATGTTATTGGATTGGATGTGTGCAGGTTGTTTCAGGACACAGGTTTGTTCACACAAAATACAGAAGTAAAGAATGGAAGGTTGTTGTCGTGTTGGTACTTGGGTGTTTAATTGCTTCTAGGGTTGAAGAACTCCAGTCCTTGAGCACAGTTTGGTGAGTTTCAGCTGAGAAGATATTTGGCAACGTAGGATGCTGATTGAGATTGCACAGGGACAAATAAAAGACTCAAGAAACAAAATGGAGAGACTTTTTTAAAAAGAGGACGTAAAAAATTCAGATCATGTATAATCAGATCCCAGCCCCTGCAGTATAGTTCAATTTGTACAGCATTATGTGTGTGTGTGTGTGTGTCTGTGTAATAATAACAGCAATATTAAAGTGGCATTTGGCCGACACCCTTATCCAGAGCGACTTACAATCATTAGTTACGGGGACAGTCCTCCTCAAGACACTGGGGGTTAACTGTCCTGCTCAAGAAAACAATGGTAGAAAGTGGGTGGTTAAACCTGCAACTTTGTGGCCATTGAGTTCACAGGCAAGTGCTTTACCCACTAGGCTACAACCTTGTCTGAGGGTGTGTGTGTTAGATTAAATAAAGTAGCACTACTACCTCTTTATCAGCAGTAATAGGAGTCATTCATGCTCCTTCAATGCCAGGTTGTCGTCTCTCATGGCCCATCTGAAGTAACCCTGGTCACCCCATCTACACTACAAGTCACAAAGATTTTCTACATTTGCGTGTTACTCATTTATTTACTAAATAGTCTTTTCAGTAAAAAAACAACATTTGAGCTCCTTTATTAGCCAGAAAATGTCAGATATTTTTTGACATTTTTCATCACAATTGACCTACAAAATGCCCCTAATTAAAACTGCAGTAAAACTGACAAAAGCAAGGAAAATTGACCCTTGTTGGAATAAGCCTTTATAAATGCTTATGTAGGTTCATGTCCATTCTCATGAACGGTTTATGTAGGTGTCATGAAGCCTGGTGAAAACTGCCTTCAGTTTTTTACTCTTTAAAAGCAGTTCCCCACACTCTTTAACTGTCGCTAATGTAGCACACCTGACTGATCTGGTGAAGCTCCAGAAGCTTTAGGACGGTTCTGGTGGATCTGATTAGAGCTGCAAAAACCTCTGTAGGAGAACCAGCTCTTACTTTTAAACTCACCACACACCATTACTGCACAATTTTAGACTAAACTCATTTACACAACACACGCTGTTACTGCACACTATTGCACAAAAATGATTACTGCATATTTTTGAATTAAACTACTTCATTAAACTCATTAACGCACCACACAGTATTTGTGTATTTAAGTATTTAAGTGTTGAGCAGTACAGGCCATATGAATGTTATGTTTCAGTTACATCTGAACAGGCTGAAAGCAAAGGGGTGGGTGTAATCAGAGACACAGGGTGAGCTGATGCAAGGGTCCAAGGGCAATGCCGTGAAAGAATAAACACCATATGCAGAGTAATAATGGTGAAACTGATGGCAAAAACACAGCATGGTTTTATATGCAGGAACAGCACACCATATGCAGACCTTGTGACACGGCTATTAGTCTCTGATTCCATGTGAATCCGTAAAGCGCTGTAAGGTCGTGAGCCCTCTGCAGATGATGCCATGAATGGTCTAGGCGCTGCACACACACAAATAAACAGCATTAGCGCTAGCAGGTTTACATGCTCAACAGGTAGTGTTTGGAGCCTATAGTAATTACTAGTACATTATAATTTACATAAAAAATGTGTTATTATTAATAATATTCTTTGAAGTTTTCTGATTCGGATTCTGGCTCTTAGTTAGCAATTGCTAGATAGAATAGCAAGTAAGATGTGTCCAGCCTGGTCTGTGCTATAAATCTGACCTTGCCATTTGGATGTTTAAAGAGAGTAAACAGGCCAGTGTGCTCGTGTTTACTGCACTGTGTATGAGAACACTGTCAGGCGGAGTGGGGGGAGAGGTTGACGTATTCTGGCGTGGCTTTGCTCCAACTGGGCACTAACTGGCTGCAGGCCAAGGTCATGGGTCCTTCCAGAAAAAGTACACACGGCCACAAGATCGCTCACATCTGGAATGCTAAAGAGACAGTGATAAGGTCTGTAGCCACCATACTGTAATTCTGTTAATACTGACCTTCTGTTGACTCTGGCCAAAACCATTCAGTCTGCAAAGATTTGATATTATATTATTTTTGCTTTAATACTTGTTTTAGTACTTTAGTCTAAAACTGAGCAGTGTGGATTGTGTTAATGAGTTTAGTGTAAAAGCATGCAATAACAGTGTGTGGTGTGTTAATGACTTTAGTCTAAAAGTGTGCAGTAATTTTTTGTTTTTACTGTGTAATGAGTTTGTATAAAAGAGTGCAGTATTAATGTGTGGTGTTCCAATACTCCAACAAAGTCTTGCCTCATTAAAAAAGTGAGGAAATGTATTTTTTTTACTTATTTCATGATATGGGTCCTCTAAAGTTTATTTTACTAAAAGATATTACTGTTAATTTGGCTAATAAGTGAGGTTTATTTACCTAGAGTAGCGTATATAAGATGTTTTAGTAAATAAAATCACTTAAACAGCATAAATAGCTTAAAAATACAATTTAGACTGAGTAAACTGGTTAAAAAATGTAAACTGGTTAAACATCATAAGTCATTTAAAAAGGAATAATAAATAATAACTAAATAATAATAATAAAAAATAAAATTCAATACATTAGCTTGCCTTTCAGGACTTTCCCACGGAGGTTCCTTCTCCTACCTGAGACACATGAAATGAGGATAATGAGGCACAGGGTGTGCTTTACTCTTTTTCTCTCTTTTTGCCTCTCTCTCAAGCACACACATACACACTCCACCCCTCTAACATCCCTTTTCTCAATCCTTTTTTACCCATCCCTCTTTTATAAAAAAAAGAGCTGGTTGTCATGGTAACCGTCGCCTGGCAACAGAGCAGGTCCAACACTCCTAATCCTGGGCTGCTGACAAAGAGCTGTGACGGGCTGGGGTGGGGTGTGTGTGTGTGTGCGTGCGTGCGTGCGTGTGTGTGTGCTGTGTTTGCGGGGAGGAGGGGATTTGGTGGTTTGTACAGTACTCCAAAGAGACATAGAGAGTGTGTAAGCAAGAAGGGGAGAGAGAGAGAGAGAGAGAGAGAGAGTGTGTGTGAGTGTGTGTGAGTGTGTGTGTGTGTGTGTGTTTGTGTGTGTTTGTGTGCCTGCAAAGAGTTGGGTAGGGTAGAGAGGAAGCTGCATTGCACACCGCAGCCCACTGAAGTGAGCAGTACAGAGAGAGAGAAGGGACACACAACGTGGTGTTATGTGTGCATGTGTGTGTGT
>JBBPDB010018300.1:0-12535 GCA_037974465.1 Brachypetersius altus | reverse complement strand
TCACCGCCTGATCATCTGGAATCATCTGCTCCTGGTTCTTCACTGGTTCAGGACTGCAGTGAGAAGCTCTTTTTTCTGCTTGAATGATTCATACGTAGGTCACTGTGTGTCTTAACCAACAAAAACATTTCTCCGAAACTGAATATGAGAGAAATGAGCTTGTATTTCATCAGTATGACTTACTTCATATGGAAAATTCTAGCAGGAGTGACGTGCTGAAGCAAACACAGTGCTTTGCTCTTTTTTTATTTATTCATTGTTTTACAAATATTTATGAAAGCTATCTAAGAAAACTAACAAAAAAGAATCAACTTTATGATGATTGTAATAATTAAAATAAATCAGAGATATTTAATTAATAAAACAGAAATTGCGCTGCAACAAAAACACAATTGAAAGAAACTATCTTCACCGAATCTGGTACAGAATGGGAATCCTGTGTTGTGAACCAGACAAGCAGAATACATTTTTTGCCGAAAACAAATATAGTAAACGTATTTTCATATATCCACTGTAAAAGCACAATCAGAAATCTGGTTTATTAAATAAAACGGGGGGGTGGTGGGGGGGGGGGGGACGGTATCACTTCTCACAAATGTCTTGGATTAAAAATGGACCTCTTTCCAGAACTTTTGTGTACCTTAACAAAACCTAAACAGATGAGAAAATGCTTTCATTTGCAGCACAGGTCTGAGGCATCATGGCAGCTTTGCTCTTCTGCTCTTAGTGTCTGGAAAGACGTCTTGGTGGGTTTGCGAGAGCAGCTTCAAATTACACTCTTTACTACTCTGAAGCCTAAAGCCGCGTCCTGAAACACACACTTCTATACAGTGACTGCATTTCTAATTGTTGTGTGTTTCTTCGCACACCGCTTAGTGTGATATTATGCAATTTGGGACGTAGCCCATTTTTAAAATGATCTAATCATAATCTTGGGTCAACTTTAGAACGTTATAGTGCAGTTTGTATTATTGGAACGCTGTTCAGCAACACAGTGATATTATGAACACTTTGTGCAAATGTCGCATCAGCAGTCAACTGGAAAATAAATGGAATACTGGAATGTAACTGTGCCCTTTATATTTACAAGTGATTAAATATAATATATGCCAGTTCTGTATAAACAAACTGTTAAACTATAATCTGTAAAACATTGTGAGTGGACTAAACTGCACTAGCGTTTCAGTGGGGCCGGAGCCGACTAAAACACATCTTCAATCCGTATTTGATTAAATACGATTCTAGATTCAATTTGTCATACACAGTTAAACAAGTACAACATGTGGCCAAATGAGTCAACCCATAAGACTGTGCAGTAAAGTCATCAAGTAATTGAAATTAAATTAAAGAATTGTTAAACTAAGGTAATAAAAGATATGCATTAAAAAAGTATTCCAGCCAGACAAAAATTAAACATTACAGTACAAGATATTCCTGTTGTTGCTTTTTTTGCATATTGATCTTGTTTCTGTTTGCACATTTGCTGGTTGCCATATGAACTTAAAAATATGTGAATGTGTGCCGTTATATGACATAAAAGGCACTTTTCCTAAATTGCATTGAACCAGCTTTAAAGAAAAAGAGAAATCCAAAATAAAATTTTGCAATTAAAGTTGACAATATTTCTAACTTTTTCCACTGCAGTAAATATCTGATATCTGACATTATACATGTGAAATGTAATTTAATAGAGTAGAATGATCTGAAATAAAAATTTGTATGATGTAATAAATAAAAAAAGAATATTTATGTGCTGTAACATGCAATTTACTGGTTAACATATAGATTAAAATATGTGATTGTGTGCTGTTATATGGCATAAATGGCACTAAAACTGTTAAAATGCATTAAAACCGCTTTAATTACCAGTTTGCAGCGCATCGTTTTTCTCCCTCTCAAGATCTGATCAGCACAGTGAGCATAATGTAATATAATAGGATTTCTGTGTGCTGTTATATAAACGTAAAAAAATTGCAATTAAATTTGACCATATTTCCAGATTATTGAGAGAAATATCTAATATCTTAAAGTGCCTAACAGCTAAACTGTGACCGTTTTTGCATATTTTTTTTCCCACCAATCAGCAGGTTGAAGCTGAAAGAAGAGCAGAGCCGTAGATTAAAGCTCCGCTGCTGCTGTTCCTCTGTCACTGACTGCAGAATCGCAGAGTGTGGCTGTTTTAAACGCCGGCTCTCTCGTCTCAGGCCTTTTCTTTTCTGGAGCAAACGGCCTTCCCCTGCTTCGCTTTCTGCCAGTTCTCGCTCCGCTCTCCGCTGATTCACTGTTTGGATCTGGTCTGACGGCGCAGAATGAAAGCGAAAGCCCTCGGCTTCATTTAAAAAACAACAACAAACATTTATT
This sequence comes from Brachypetersius altus, assembly GCA_037974465.1. Classification (NCBI taxonomy): domain Eukaryota; kingdom Metazoa; phylum Chordata; class Actinopteri; order Characiformes; family Alestidae; genus Brachypetersius; species Brachypetersius altus. The sequence continues at coordinate 10,174 of JBBPDB010018300.1, read as the reverse complement.
TTCCACAAATCCAAAAGTGCACCAAAAAATACTACTCATATTTTCCATCAAATGTTCAAACACAACAAGATGCAGCAAAACGTCCAGGTTTTAATTAAAAGCCATTTAGTGCAGAACTCTGTTCATCCTTAAGTTAAAAAAAATGAGAAAAATTAATACAAAAAAATGAAATTCTTTAGGAAATGAAAGGAATGGAAGAAAGGAACTGAACAATGCAGTGATTTAAAAAAGCAAGTCAGTGTTTTTAGTGTCTGTTTAGATCAGGTTTGTGTGATTTTCTACATTTTTACTGTTTTTAATTCACTATTTACTGAACGATCCAGTTTGTGTTTAGCTGTTTTCGTTATCTGTCCCTTTTTCCCTTTCTCTCTCTCTCTCGCTCTCTCTCTCGCTCTCTCTATCTATCTATCTCTCTGTTTCTCTATATATTCTCTCCCTTCTCTGGCTCTTCTTTCTCTCCCTCTCTCTGTCTCTCCCTCTCTCTCGGTTTATATCTTTTCTCCCTACTCTCGCTCTTTTCTCTCCCTCTCTTTCTCTCTCTCTCTCACTCCCTCGCTTCCCCCTTCTTTCTTTTTCTCCTTCCTCCCTCTCTCTCTCTCTCTCTCTCTCCCTCGTTCTCTGTTTCGCTCTATATCCCTTCCCCCTTCTTCTCCTTCTTTTTCTCTTTCTCCCACCTTCTCTCTCTCTCTTTCTGTCCCTCTCTCTCCTTCCTTTATGTGTCTCTCTTTCTCTCCTTCCCTCTCCCTCCTTTCTGTCTCTCTCTCTCTCCTTCCCTCTCCCTCCTTTCTTTCTCTCTCTCCCCCTCTCTCTGGCCTCTCTCCAGTCACACAAGATTTGGAGCTGATAGTCTATTTATAGCGCCTGTGGTTCTGTCGCTATGACAACCGAGCTGGAGGCCAGGGCGCCAGGGAGCTATTTTTGGAGCGCCTCTGTAATGTCAGACACAGCCTTCTCTCTCTTTTCTTTCTTTTCCACCACTCCCTCTCTCTTTCTCTCTCCCGCTCTCTGCTCCTCTGTGTCCGTGTAAACCCAGGCTGTGTTTGAAAGAATATTTAATGCACTGTAGCATATTTTTAATCATCGGTACTGCAGTTAATATAAGATTTTTTTTTCTTTTGCCCTAAATGAAGTCACAAATGGATTTAACAGTATTTTAACTTTTCATTAAAACATGGCATGTAATGCAGTATTGTGATTTTTTAAGAAAAGAATAGTTAACTACTAGGGCTGCACAATATATCGCAAATTTACTGTCATCGCGATATCCACATGCGCAATATACATATCGCAAAAAACTGACTGAACTACAATAAATGCGTTTTTCCAAAGCTCTTCACCTAGTGCCACAGAGAAGAGGGCAAAAAATCACTGGGCAGTTTCTTCATCTTCTGTGCTCCTGTCATAGATTGTTCCTTTTGCTATTTTTTCTGGCTAAGAACTTACTATAATTTAAATTATGTTTACATTTATTTAAGATTTAAAATGATTTTAAAAAATAGTTTCAGTTCCTTTTATTTTATTTTCCTGCATAGACTAGTCAGCGCCTGGAGTCTTTATTACCACAAATAACAATATAAAGGCTGAGTGAGTTTTTACTCACTTATCGCATGTGATATTGCCATCGCAACACTCAACAACATTTTCGCATATCGCATGTTTTCCTAATATCGTGCAGCCCTATTACCTAGTCAGGCCTTTCTCCCAGTATTGTGGCCAAATAGTTGGTCTAAATTCTCCTTGCAACGTTAACTACACTAGCTGTGATGTGAACTCCTTGTGCTGTAACATTGACTTGAAGAGATGTGGCATGAACTACATGAACTGTAATGTGAACTACATGAGCTCTGATGTTCACCTCATGAGCTGTAAAGATTTTCCACCGGTTGATGCCATCTTTATTGTGGCTTAAAATGTTTTAACATCAGTCGTTTTGTAATGTTGACTACGCTGTAATGTGAACTACACAAGCTATATCTTTAACTACCTGAACTGTGACAACTAACGTTGACTAGATAAGCTGTGATGAATTATCTGAGCTGTAATGTGAACTACACAAGCTTTAATGTGAACTACACAAGCTATTAGCTGAACTACACAAGCTCTAATTCGAACTACACAAGTTCTAAAGAAAACTAAAGAAAAGGCTGTGTTCTTAACTAGACAAGCTGTAACATTAATTAGACGAGCTATGATGTTACCTACCCAAGATGTAACGTTGCACTGTGGTCCATAGAGAAACATGTTTTCATCACTCTATGTATATGTACACCGCTGCTGCTGACAATAATATAGCCTTGAACCTTGACTAGATGCCTTGAACCCTAGCTACACAAGCTGTGGTATAAATTACGAGCTGTAACATTCATTAGACTAGCAGTGATGTTAATTAGACAAGCTGTAACTGGAACTACATTAGCTATCACATTAACTACAAAAATGTAACATTAATTAGAGAAGTTGTAACGTGAAGTACTTGAGCCATAACATTGAATACATTCATATAGCATTAAATATGAACTGTAACATGAATTAGACAAGCTGTAATGTGAACTGCTTGAGCTCATGAACATTAACTTCATGAAAATAGCATGAACTAAATGAGCTGTAACATTAATTAGATGAGCTGTAACTTGAGCTACTTTAGCTGTAACATTAACTACATGAATGTAACGTGAACTAAACGAGCTGTAATTTTAATTAGATAAGCTGTAACTTGAACTATATATGATGTAACATTAATGAGATTAGCAGGTGATGTTGAAGTTACGAGATTTACAGCACTGATACCCTTATCACTAATGTAGTGGATTTCCCTTTTGATGCATCAGTATCTGTTATGTTTTTTTTTAAGTAGTTTATGAATGAAAGAAATCGATATAGAATGAAAGGAAGATGTGTTTGGATTTATTCCTTATCTCTATTTTCTCTTCTTGCTCCTTTTAACTGCTTGTAAAAGTGCAGGAATTTGGCTGTTTATGGTCTGATTTTCTCTGAAGATATCTCAGAAGATTTTCTCTTAAGATGCGAATTCTTTCTGTGAACCTTGTTAAGTATGCATGAATTAAAAGTATAATTTTAAGTCATACATTCTTGCAATGTTTTGGCTAAATGTTTTTTTGCTAAATGTGTGTGTGTGGTTACTGTAAAACTAAATATATTTAAGCGATGGATGATTGTAACCTGGGCGAAAAACTGCATATATTTATGAATAGAAGGGATTCTACAAGAAATGTGGTGCAAGTCATCTGACTCATGTGATGCTGTGTGTGTGTGTGTGTGTGTGTGTGTGTGTGTGTGTGTGTGTGTGTGTGTGTGTGTGTGTGTGTGTGTGTGTGTGTGCGCGTGAGCATGCATGTACTTTTAGTGCGTTTATTGAGCTGAGAGTGTTTTCAGTGCTGTGTGCATCAGTCAGGTGTTATAAACTGCCTGGATTGTGTGGTTTTTGATACACACAGTAGTAACTGAACTGATCATTTATTTTAAATTAATGTGAAAGATCCTTAGTCGTTTGTATTGTCTGAAATCATTTGCAGGGTTTCTCACGCGCTCTGTGTCTGGTATGTGTCGTGTTTTGTCTGCAGCTGTTATATTTGGCTGTTCAGGACTTGTAGCGTCAGGGTTGTTGAGTCGGGCCTTTGAAAGCAGGCTTATAAGTGCTTGGCCGATGTTCCCGCGGTCTCTGTGCTGGGATGCTGGAGTGTGTGAGCGGGGCCGGCTTACACCGAGAGGCCGGAGTTGTTGTCGTCTGACCGGCAGCCGCACTATTATTGGCACAAATCTATAAATAGGGAGAAAGGCTATAATTGAGATACGATGTTGAACAGGGGCTGTGGTCAGAACAAAGCTGGCCTGTCTGTCTGTTCACCCTTTTGTCTGTGCTTATACATGTGTCTGTTTTTCTGTCTGTCTGTCTGTCTGTCTGTCTGTCCCTTTGTCTGTCTGTCCCTCTGTCTGTTCAGCCTTCTTTCTGTGCGTCTGTCTGCGCTCCTTCTTCTAATTGTCTGCTCATCTGTCTGTCCACCCTTCTGTTTGTCCAGCCACCTGTCTGTCTGCCTTACTTCCATCTGCCTGCCTGTCTGTTCAGTTGTCTGTCTGTCTCTGTATCTGTCCTTCATACTGTCTGTTCTTCAGTCTGTCCCTCTGGCTGGGTGTCTGTTTGTGTGTCCGACTGTCTCTGCTCATTCTGCCTGTCCCTCTGTCTGTCCACCCTTATGTCTGTGCTATCGCCTTCATCTGTCTGTCTGTGTGACTATCCTCCATACTGTCTGCTCACCTGTCCAACCATCTGTCTGTCTGTCCGCCTGTCTTCCTGCTTGTCTGTCCATCTGTCTGCTGGTTTGAAGGCCTGTCTTGCTGTAAATGTGTTTCTCTGTGGGTCTCTTGTTTGTCACATGTTGTTCTTTAATGCACTCCATGTTCTTTTCATTGACGTTACTTGTAAATCACAATGTGTATACTCTGGAAAATGTGTCAGCAGTCTTTTACATATTAGACTTATCCTGTAGTATGTTCAGAAGAATAAAATCTAGACGTAAATGTAAAGAACGTCCAGAGTGCCCATAGGACTGTGGTGGGTGGGGTTTGCTGTGAGTCTGGTGGAGGACTGAAGGCTCTGGAGTGAAGGAACGGAAGCCGTGTGTGTTTGTGTTTAAACACTGGAGGATGGAGGACAGCACTGCATTTTCTGTCTTCTGCTGGTCCTGCAAATTCTCTCAAATTCTTTGAAGGCTTATCAGGGTCATCTCGACTCCGGTACTGATATCAGATTACACTCTGCCAAAAAGTTTTTGATTCCTTATTTTTCTTGTTGTTTTGCAGTGCTGACAATGTACTGAACTTTCCATACTTTCACCCTGGTGTTGTGTTGCTTAATTTACAATGATCTTTTAATCCTTTTCTGAAGTATTCATTACTATCATTTGTAGTAGTAGTAATAGTAGTTGTAGCAGTAATAGTAGTAGTCGTAGCGGTAGCAGTAGTAGTAGTACTACTATTAGAAGTAGTTGGAGCAGTAACATAGTATTAGTAGTTGTAGTAGTAATATTAGTATTAGTAGTGGTTGTTGTAGTTGTAGTATTAGTAGTAGTGGTGGTGGTATTAGTAGTTGTAGTATTATATGTGCATTTTATTTCCCCGGCTGTTTTCCATTTTGTTTGGATCAGATGAACAGGCAGTTTCTGTGATTTCTGATTTGCTGGTTGTTTCATCGCTGCCGTCGTTATAGTTCCCTTTATTCCACGTCTCCGTTAGCGTTAGCCTCTAAGAGCTGACGAGTCACAGAGCCTGAATAAAGTCCATTTTAGAGTGTTAAAAACATCACTGAAACATCTGTGGACGTCGTTTATCGTCTGGACGCTGTGAGTTTGATGGAGACCCGTAACTGTGTTATGAGGAGATAAATCACATGTGTGGAGCAAAAATATAATCCTTTATAGCAAAGCTATAACAGCTGTATTATAATACATATACTATACAACCTATGACACACACACACACGGGCCTCTGAGAGCACATCTGTGTGTGTGTGTGTGTGTGTGTGTGTGTGTGTGTGTGTGTGTGTGTGTGTGTGGGACCTGCAGCCCGGCTGTCACATTTCAACCCTCTGTGTCACATTCTTGCTGTACTGGGGGCTGCTGCATACCTCTCTCTGTCTCTCTCTCTTTCTCTCTCTGTCTGTCTGTCTCTCTCTCTCTCTCTCTCTCTCTCTCTCTCTGTCTCTCTCTCTCTAACCCTGAGTTTCTCTCTCTCCTCTCTCTGTTCTTCCCTTTTCTCTCTCCCATTCTCACCCCTCTCTCTCCTCCTCTCTCTCCCGTCTGTGTGTGTGTGTGTGTCTTTCTCTCACCTCTCCATATCTCTCTCTCTCTCTCCCTCTCCCTTTCTCTGCCTCCTGTCCCTCTGTTTCTGTCTCGGTCTCTCCCTCTTTTTCACCTCTCTCTCTTTCTCTCTCCTCCCACTAGAGCAGATCCATTCAGTCGAGCTCTATCTGACTGAGTTCTCTGTGATCTGTGACTCAGAGCCTGACTGCCTTTGATCTCCAGCACAAGCACACGCCATCTGCAGTCTGTCTGCAGAACCGCAGCCGCCACTTTGTTTTGTTTTTTTAAAAGCAGACTGAACTGTTTCAGCAGAAGTTCTCGTTGTATCGTGTCTTTGAAAGTGATGGTTAATGGATTTAAAAGATTGTTTCACATTTAGCAAAGATATTTTTAATCCGTCAGGTTGTTTGGCCTTCCGTTTTCACCATCCCAGACACAGTATGCTGATTGATTTAAACTCTAGGCTGGGTGGATTAGGATATTAAGAATATTATAATCTAATAATCATCTTACTATCATACATTCGGTTTATTTTCGGTTTTTAATCTGGAATTATTGATGAACTCTCCTTCTCTTTCAGCTTCCTAGATAAAATTGACACTATAAAGCAGAGTGACTACACGCCTACTGATCAGGTACATTCTAACTTTCGTTGTTCTAGATTTTTTATTGTTATTGTTATCATTGTTGTTGTTGTGTTATTAAATTGGGTGTATGGCATTCTAGGGGGGAAAATCGATTTTTTTTTCTGTCTTCCCTCTTTAGGACCTGTTGAGATGCAGAGTACTGACTTCAGGGATCTTTGAGACAAGGTTCCAAGTGGACAAAGTGAATTTTCAGTGAGTTGAAATGATAGAAACATGTCGCTTGCTCACTTTTCCTCTAGTATGTTTGTGCCTCTAAACTTATTTTTCTCCTCCAGCATGTTTGATGTTGGCGGCCAGAGAGATGAACGACGGAAATGGATCCAGTGCTTTAACGGTAAATGTTTTGGATGTTCTTAAATAAATCTCACTCTTGATTATATTGGTTCTCATGTACACTACGTCTTTTGATCAGTAATAGCTTTGTTTTGGTGGACCCCAGCACATCCTCACTCACTCATTGAGTCAGTGTAACTGAGGGGCCTAGAATAACGTGGAAAACAGTGTCTAATTGGTTTAAGTGACTCATATTGGCTATAAAATGTCCCTATAAATTGATACAGATTGGTATTAAACACTGAAATGCTGATGTTTAAAAACTAAATGACTGTGGTTTTACTTTCAGCTAATTCATGGCTGCAGTTCTGTGAGACTATACCTAATATCTATATTTCCAGTTCAGTGAGACCATAACTAACGCCTATAGCTCTGGTTTAGTCATAACATGTTTTTGTGTCGTGAGGAAAAACAGAAACCGTCTGTAAAAACAGAAACCGTCTGTAAGGCGATTTTAAAAAGTTAAATTGTGAAAAAACTACTGCTGGGCCATTAACGGCGTTAACGCTCGTTCTTATCGCGCGATAAAAAAAATATCGCCGTTAATCCTAGAAAAAACACAATTGTCTGCCATATCGGATCATTTTTTTCCACGGCAAACTTTTTTTTTATTAGGATTCTGAACTTCTCACCATCATAAATAAAGCTGTAGTGTTAAGTGTTTGTTGCTGTGTTCACATTAGCCAGCTGCTACTATGATTTATGGATTGGTGGTGCAACAGAATTTAGTACATAAGCACATGCACATTATCTTCTTCTACTGCTCCCTACATAAGGGTTTTAGCACTTGGAACTCTCCTCTGGTTCTTACACTGTCCAGTATATCCTCAAATCGTCGCTTTGGATAAAAGCCTCTGCCAAATGAATGTAATGTAATGTTGTAAAAGCATAGTTTGATATCAAGTAGTGTTACTGAAGGACTTCTAGACCTTCTGCACAAACTTAAAACAAAAAGTAATTGCACAAAACTGGTGTAACCCTCTCCAGAACTTTTGGAGTATCCTACAAACAGTGTCCTTACTCAGTAATGCGTGCCGTCTCCTATCTTATGCTCCAGAATTCTTCTGCATTGGTCATACCTTTCTTGTTAATTGGTGATCTGGACTTTTTGTTCCCTAAATTAGTGTGTGTTAACATTGTGTGTGTGTGTGTGTGTGTGTGTGTGTGTGTGTGCGCGCAGATGTGACTGCTATTATATTTGTAGTGGCCAGTAGCAGTTACAATATGGTGATCCGAGAAGACAATCAAACCAACCGTCTCCAGGAGGCCCTGAATCTGTTCAAGAACATCTGGAACAACAGGTACAGGAACACGTTCAGTTGTTATTGATTACCCAGTCAAAGTTAATATCTCGTCAGCAATAATTCAGAGAAATAAGCACACTGGGATAAATGTGAAAAACATTGCAACATTGTATTGTACCAGTGTCAGTCAGCACTACATAAAAGAAGCTCCATGCTGCCTTTATTGTTGGATGTACACTGAGCACCTGCATAGATTCAGGACACAACTCATACTGCTTTGGAAACACAACTGACTTTACTCTCGCTTTGTGGAATAGGATGGTCCTCCCCCACCCCTCATCACTCAGCATGATGCTTATCGTTTAGATTGATAGATAGATTGATAGATAGATACAATGAAATTGTAGGGGCTACTTAAGCATTAAAGCATTAAAAGATCAAATAATACATCAAATAAAAATATATCCAATAATATTCTGTTATATTCAATGTGGACTAATTGAGACTCTTTGTCTTTTTCTTTTTCTCTCCACTCCCTCCATCTCCAGATGGCTTCGAACAATTTCTGTAATTCTTTTCCTGAATAAGCAAGACCTGCTGGCAGAGAAGGTTCTGGCAGGAAAATCAAAAATAGAGGAATATTTCCCTGAGTTTGCGCGATACACTACACCGGACGATGGTTAGTAAAAGCCCCAAACCAGCTTCTTACCTCACCCCTTTTTACCCCACACCCCCTACACACACACACACACACACACACACACACACCCTTCTCTCTCTCTCTCTCTGACATCTTTCACAGACAACACAGGAAACATTGTTAGAGCTCCAGTGATGTTTTTGTATTGTGTGTTTGCAGATTTAATACAATTTAATACATTCAATAAAAGTATTCTCCCCCCACTTATCTTTCTCTAGCAACCCCTGAGCTTGGGGAGGACCCGCGAGTCACGCGAGCAAAATATTTCATTCGAGATGAGTTCCTGGTGAGTACAGTTCGCACTCTGGTACTGCAGCAGAATATCCACAGTCACATTCAAACATATACATACATGTCTGTGTGTAATCTCCGGCCATCTGTATATTTTCCGCAAAGCTCATTTTGTGTGTTTGTTTGCTTGCTTGTTTATTTGTCCCGCAGCGAATCAGTACAGCGAGCGGAGACGGCCGGCACTACTGCTATCCACACTTCACCTGCGCCGTGGACACGGAGAACATCCGCCGAGTGTTTAACGACTGTCGGGACATCATCCAGCGCATGCACCTCCGGCAGTACGAGCTCTTGTGATCACCATGTCGACGACGGGACGCAGTCCGGAACTTTCTACAGAGACCCACCCTGCTCATGCCCCAAAATTCATCAGACTTACATATGAGTTCCCAACACATACACACGCATACACACAATGTGCACTTTCTCCATGTCTCCTGAGAGACTCGGGGCTGACGGGCAACAGAGGAGCGTGTTACCAGTGAGCGAGGGTCCGCTATAAACAGCCAACGAGGAAGAGGAACACACACACATACACACAGTGAGAGAAAGGAAAAAACTGAACAACTGACCAGACTGCTGGATATCCGCCCACACGCTCTGTTCAGGACGAGGAAGACATTTTGTAACACACACACACACAGACACACATACAGTTTTGCAGTTCTGCTCCTCACCCTCTGTCATATGTATGTTGAACATTAAATGTCTGTTTCTAATCATGTATCTAACACACACACACACACAGACTCACACGCGGCACTGTTTTGATCCTCCACTCTTTGGTCCGGTCGAGTGTTTAGTGCCTGAGCGAGCCCAGCGTCTCTTCTTCTCTCGGAAAGGACGGACTGACGGAGGAGTGAAATGATGGATTGATGTTAAAGACAGGGTGAAAGAATGTAGACTTCTCTTTTTTTTAAGATAAAAAAAAAACAACAGCAGGGGGTTTGGGTGGTCGGGGGAGGTTTGGGTGGGAGGGTGTGGGGTCATGGAATTCTGCAATGTTTTCTGCCCCGAGTTGCTTGGCCTGTGGAGCGGAGAATGACTTGAACACGAGAGCCGTGACTTGACTCTCGCTTCTCAAAGCGCACCACGGAAACGAAGCGCGAGAAACACAACAGTCAGATACACACAGAGCAAAAA
>JBBPDB010018290.1:0-12537 GCA_037974465.1 Brachypetersius altus | reverse complement strand
AGAGGAGTGCAGGAGAGGAGGAGTTAGGGAGTAGAGGAGAGAGGGAGAGGAGGAGATGAGGAAGAATAGGGCAGGAGGAGTGAGGGAGAGGAGGAGATGAGGAAGAATAGGGCAGGAGGAGTGAGGGAGAGGAGGAGAGGAGGAGTAAGGGAGCAGAGGAGAGAGGGAGAGGAGGAGAGGAGGAGTGAGGGAGCAGAGGAGAGAGGGAGAGGAGGAGATGAGGAAGAATAGGGCAGGAGTGAGGGAGAGGAGCAGAGGAGGAGTGAGGGAGAGGGGGAGTGAGGCGGAGGAGGAGAGGAGGAGTGAGGGAGAGGAGGAGTAAGGGAGCAGAGGAGTGAGGGAGAGGAGGAGAGGAGGAGTGCGCGAGAGAAGAAGAGGAGGACGAATAGGGCAGGACGTAGTGAAGCCGTATTGTAAGTTGGGTGGAGAAGAGAGTGCAGGATGGAGTGGGTGGAGAAGAGTGTGCAGGGATGGATTGATGGATGAGGGATAGATGGATGGGAGATGGATGGAGGAATGAGAGGTGCAAGGATGACAGATGGAGGGATGGATGGAAGGATGAGGGATGGGGGAGTGAGGGGTGGAGGGATGAAAAATGGAGGGATTAGATGAAGATGTGATGGATGGAAGGATGAGCGATGAAGGCATAAGAGAGTCCCTGCAGAGGGCGTGTTTTCAGCATCGCGTTTTCCTTCGCGTGTCCCTCTGAGCGATCCCTACTGCAGTGAGGTGAAAATGGCGGCTAGCGCTCTGATCAGAGCTGACCGTATCAATAAAGTCTTTAATCGGTTTAATCAGATATTAACAAGGACAACAGCGCTGCGCGCGGGTGAGTAATCGATAATATTATTAATATTAATAATGATAATGCGGGGCTACAGGGACGCGAGGACTGACTGACTGACTGACCTTCACACGGCTAACTGCTAACAGTAAAAACACAAACACACAAACATAAAAGCACACACACACACCATAAACCCAAACATAAAAACACACACACCCACACCACAACATACACACTGCATGCAACATAAAAGCTCTAAATACATACCCATATGCTACACACACACACAAACATATACACATTATTATACACTACACAACATACACACTACAAACACAAACATAACACATTACACAACAGACACAACATAAACAAAAAAAAAGTAAAACTAGCGGTCACAATTAAAATGAATCAAATTAATTACAAGCTCTCTAAATAATTCGGCATTGCACACATTTTTTTCTGTAAAATAAATAATCAACATTACAGGCTTTCAATGTCCTTTTTATTTAATCACTGTTTCTGCACAATTCGTGGGCAGTAATGGTCACAGAAATCACATATGATTCAATATGCAGAGGGAAAAAATGCTTCTGCAAGTACAATGATAACTCAGTCCAACTGTAAGGTGCAGTTTAAAGCAGGGTGTTCTGATTAATTGTGCTGCCTTGTCGAAAAATGCTCCCTTTAAATGTATATAGTTCATACAGTTTATACTCTACACACATACAGAGGGTCCTCGGGTTACGACACAGATACATTCGTACGCCAGTGGTGTAACCTGAATTTTGGTGCAAGTCAAAACACACCCTAGCCTTGAACTGAACACATAAAAACACAAGACACACACACTAATACACACTATATAGAACACCCACATCTCCACACAAGGGCATTAACACTAAAGTTGACTAGTCGTGTGGTTTTTTTTTTCCTCTCTGTGCCCTCGCACATTGTTGTTAAAAGTCTTGGTGTGTGTTTGTGGGTGTGGGTGTGTGTGTTTTTTTTCAGCCTCTGGTGTTTCTAAGGACTTTTTGCCGGGTCCGTATCCCCGGACCCCGGAGGAAAGGGCCGCAGCCGCCAAAAAGTACAACCTGCTGCCTGAGGACTACCAGCCCTACCCCGACGACGGAAGCGGGTCAGACACACCTTCATTCCGATATAGACCTTCAACTCCGCTACATGCAGGAGTGTGTGTGTGTGTAATCAGTGTGTGCTCTGGTGCTGTGCAGATATGGAGATTACCCTATGCTGCCCAATCGCTCTCAGCAGGAGGGAGACCCCTGGTATAACTGGGACCACCCGGACCTGAGGAGGAACTGGGCAGAACCGGTAAGAACACAACACCTGACTCTCTCTCTCTCTCTCACACACACACACACACACACACACACACACACACACACACACACACACACACAGCCTACCCTCTGACCAATCAGAGACAGCCTTCTGAACAAACAGACCAAGTCAGATTACACAGATATAAACAGTATGAAGCAGATATTGCTCCAGTAAACACTGTCTGCATGTGTATGTGTGTTTGTAGATGCACTGGGACTTCGATATGTACATCAGGAACAGAGTGGACACGTCTCCGAGTCCAGTCGACTGGTCCACCATGTCCAAAACGCTGCTGGGGTACCTGGGCTTCATGTTGCTGATGTTCGGGTTGGGGGAGATGTTTCCTGCGTACCAGCCTGTGGTGAGAAACGTAGACTGCTTCACACCCTCCCATAATGCTCTGCTTCAGCAGGTGTTTCTGGATTATCTGTCTGCTCTACTGGGTTTTTCTGGAACAGAGAAAGATCAGACAGGCTCTTCCTTTCATTCACTGAAGCAAAGCTGGACAGGCTGAAGCTTCTGGAGGCTGATCTGCACATGCGTGTGTATACATGTGTGTAGTGTGTTTGTGTGTATATAGTATGTTGAGGTGTGTGTGTTTGACCCAAGAGGTCATGGGTTCGAATTTTACCACAACTGGGTTCCTGAGCAAGACCCTTAACCCTAAGTTGCTCCAGGGAGACTGCCTCCTGTGTGTGTAGTATACTGGTCTCTGTGTAGTATGCTGTGTGTGTAGTATGTGGAGTCTTTGTGTGTGCAGTATGCTGGTGTGTGTAGTATCTTGGTCTGTGTGTAGTATGTGGAGTCTTTGTGTATGTAGTATGTTGGTGTGTGTGTAGTATATTGGTCTGTGTGTAGTATGCTGTGTTTGTAGTTTGGTGGTGTGTGTGTAGTATGTGGAGTCTTTGTGTGTGCAGTATGCTGGTCTGTGTTGGTGTGTGTGTAGTATGCTTGTGTTTGTAGTTTGGTGATGTGTGTGTCACAAAGTCAGTTGAAGTGAACTTCGTTATCTTTACTATACCCAGTACACAGAGAGATAAAATGGTGAAGCTCAGGTTCCACAGTGTCCATGTAGTGCAACAGACTGTGTGAAACAAAATAGTGCAAATAAGAAATATGGGGTGCAATATTGGGAACAACAGTGACAGACTCACATTTGCTCGCGATTCTCCAGCCGCTAAAATATCTGCCAGTTTTACCACAGTAAAATAACTTTGTTAATGTTACTCGCATGTATAGAGACCAGCTGCCTCTGCTTGGGCTTGTATTTCACTGTTTGCCCCCATTATTCAACTCGAAAACACACTGGGTTCTTTCAGTGCATTGAGTTTTGGCTTAGTTTTCAGTGTGAGCGCACTACGCACTAAAATGCACGATTTCAGGCACACCGATGAACTATGGTTAGTCCTGTCCTGGGTGTGTGCAGTGTATATAAATATAAATAAAATAAAATGTGTATTAACAGTGTGATGATCTGTTTGGTTCTCCAGGCCCCGAAGCAGTTCCCCTTTAATGATCTGTATCTGGAGAGAGGAGGAGACCCGGACAAACAGCCCGAACCTGTAAAACATTATGAAATATGATCTGTGTTTATATTTATATCTGTAATAAAGTCTAATCTCCTGTCACCTCATTCAGCACTCGGTCATTATTAACCCTCAGCATTCCAGATAACATGAAGAGCGTTCTACAAGAGGAACGTCACTGTACAGATAAGACCTAAAATAACCACTCACACACACCTGAGGGGAGGGGCTTCAAGATCTTCACTGAAGGGTTTAATGCTGAACCTGTTGGTGTTTTATTTACTCTCAGAAGAACAGGATGTAGTCAGATTATTCTGTACTGGGGTGGAGCGTCTAATGTAGTGTGTGTGTGTGCGCGCGCGCGAGTGTGTGCATGCATGTGTATGAATGTGGGTGGGTTGGGTATGGGCCCTCTCTCATTTGCTCTGAGTTCAGCCTTTCAGATGACATCTGTGTGAGGGGTGGGGCCTGTGACACAGACACCCATTGAGTATTTTGAGAACTAGGGTTTTTTGGGGTTTTTTTAAATCAGGTCTCACATACACTCAGCACTGCGTCTCGGCTATAGTGTGTGTAAGCAGGGAAATGTTTCATTCAGTGATTATTAATGAAGAAGATGTGGCCTGTACAGAGTCACTGACCTTTTCAGTAAACGAACGCAGTAATTACAGCTCATTATAATAAACTCATTAGATTCACACATCTCCACTTTTTATGGAAAGTTAAGACACCATGAATCAGTTTAAAAACCCTTCAGAGGTTTAAACCTCCCAAACTTAAATGATTACTTGCCAATAGATTACAGTATGTTTTGAAATGGACCAATCCCAGCCCGTTAGATACCATATGGCTAAGTGTGGAGCAAATGTTCTCCAAAATCTCAGATTTGCCATTTATCAGCTCCAGCATTAAATGCCATAAGTGTTTCCAAAGCATTAACATCAATTATTAATATTAATTAATATTTAATTAATATTTCTACTTCCCTGAACCTATGCGTGTTACAAAACTATTCTCGTGAATTGGAAATCCAAAAAACAGCAGTAAACAGGGGTCATTTTAATAAACTCTACAGTAAACCCACTCCAGTTCCCAGAAGTCTGAGCGGACTCCAGTTCCCAGAAGTCTGAGCGGACTCCAGGTCCCGGCAGGCTGCGTGGTGTCGACGTTGCGGTGGGAGCGAAGTGTGGTACTGTCTGTTCGAAATCTCCAGAACCTGGTGAGTGAGGAACAGTAGAACAGTAGAACAGTGTTCTGTTTACAGTAGAACCCTGCTCCCTTTCTGTCCGTGCTGGCCTGGTACCTCGCCCCGGTTCTGCTCCAACCCCACCCTTTTGTGACAGGCCCCGCCTCGGTGATTATCTTACAGCGGTCAGGAACCGTGAAACTGGCTATCAATCTGAGCGACCAGCCAATAGAACTGCGAGAGGGGCGTGTCGTGTTGGAATATGGGCGGGAAAAAGCTCGGAGCGGCCTGAGCTTTTAGCCTAGCCTAGCCTGTATGTTAGCCTCTCGTTAAAACGAGCACAGACCGGATTACAAACTCGAAAATCACGAGAAAACCCTTTAACACCAAACAGCCAAGTGCAGAGGGCGGGGCTTCCTGAGGTCACTAGTGTTTACATGTGTTTACATGTGTTCACCAGTGTTTGCATGTGCTCACCAGTGTTTACATGTGTTCACCAGTGTTCACATATGCTCACCAGTGGTTACATATGCTCACCAGTGGTTACATGTGCTCATCAGTGTTTGCATGTGCTCACCAGTGTTTACATGTGTTCACCAGTGCTCGCCACTGTTTACATGTGTTCACCAGTGTACATCTGTGTTTATCTGTGATCAGTGACACTGAGAGTGATGTGCTGACATGTAGTCTCACTTATATTACGATTTTGCAGCTGAATTTTAGTAGCTTCAGTCTGATGGAGATCTGGATACAATCTGAGTCAGAGCTCATAAGATGGTCCTGCAGGGTTGGATCACAGACAGATGGTCCTGCAGGGCTGGTTTATAGTTAGATGGTCCTGCAGGGCTGGTTTATAGTTAGATGGTTCTGCAGGGCTGGTTTATAGTTAGATGGTCCTGCAGGGCTGGTTTATAGTTAGATGGTCCTGTAGGGCTGGTTTAGAGTTAGATGGTCCTGCAGGGCTGGTTTATAGTTAGATGGTCCTGCAGGGTTGGATCACAGACAGATGGTCCTGCAGGACTGGTTTATAGTTAGATGGTCCTGCAGGGCTGGTTTATAGACAGATGGTCCTGCAGGGTTGGATCACAGACAGATGGTTCTGCAGGGCTGGTTTAATTCTGCTGTTTTTGGTGGTTTTCTTAAGGGTCTGGTCTGAGTATTAGAGGAAGATGAGGGTGAAGGAGATCCTGAGGACAGCTACACAGGCCTGGAGCCCCGCAGCCCACCATCCTGCTTACCTGGCCTTAGGTATGGTGCGGGTACTTCACTTGCACACATTTCTGCTGATTTTAATCACTGCATCCCACATCTGTGAAACTGTGAAAGACGATCTGCAAGTTTTCCTGACGCGTTCGAGACGCTGCAGTTTCAGCCGAATGAGCACCAAGTTCAAAAATACTTTTTGTTCTCATGAACATTCAGTAATTAGAGAAAAGGCAACTTTTAAAATAAATCTCTCTGTTGTATTTGTTGGTGATTGTTTGAGCTGGATTTCCTGTGTGTTCAGGAACGTCGGCACAGCAGCTGGATGCCTCCTTCAATACCACCTCCGCTCTGGAGATCTTCGAGATGGACTTTGCTGACACGTCGATGGACATGAAGCTGAGGGGGTCTCTGTCCACTGCTCACAGGTCAGGGGTCACTGAAGAGCTGCTTGTATTAGTTTTTGTTTGGTTTGACTCTTCAGTCTTGGCCGTTTGGTTTGTGCAGTTTCTAAAACATCACCCAGACATGATTCATCTACTAATTACTTGGAGATAAAACAAATATCACATGAAACTCGTCTCTGACTAAACACATCTCTGAGATCTGAGAACCAACAGATCTCTCTTGTGGAGAACATTCAGACTGCACACAGTTTTATAACGATCTGATCTCTAATCCTTTATGTCTGAATGGAATGAATCTCATTACTTAATTTATACATGATTCCCACTTATTTCAGTATGTTAAGAACTGTTGTTTTCCCTTCATATTACGTTCTGTTTGATGTGAAATGATTAATTATCCCTAGGACTGATTAAAGCTATCTGGGCTACCTGAGTCACCATGCTTTGTACAGAAGACACCAGCCAGTTAAACACCTGGCCTGCAGGAAACATCTACCATATCTATCAATTGTACTTATTAATACAGTTAATTGAATAAGAGTTACCGTTCGGGATGTGTGTGGACAGTGTTCAGGTGTTAGTGTGTGTGCGGGTGTGTGACAATGCTGTGTTCTCTCAGGTTTCACAGTCTGATCTGGGTAACATTCGGGATGGGTGAGGACGACTCGTGTGGGCGGCTGATCGGGGGAGGAGAGAACGGCACCGTGACGGTCTACAGCCCCGCCGCGGTCCTGTCCGGTGCCGCCGACGCCGTGACCGGACAGTCCAACAAACACACCGGCCCTGTGCGGGCTCTCGACTACAACCCCTTCCAGGTAGAGCAGCCACACCGACGTCTCCACACTGAGCACCTCCCTCGTGCAGTGCCTTCAGTTAGCAAAGGTTAGCTAAGATACTCGTTAGCTAATATATCGGCTTGTAAATGCCCTGGTCTCCTGGTCTGGTTTTCAGGGAAACCTGCTGGCGTCAGGGGCGAGCGACTCTGAGATTTATATCTGGGATTTGAACAACTTCAGTAACCCGATGACCCCTGGAACAAAGTCCCAGGTGAGAAGAGGAACTGACACCCCCAGTGTTTATTAATATTAATGTTACAGCTGGATTTTACAGCCACACTTTGTGTTGAAGTTAATGATGCCTGTGTTTGCGATTCCCAGCTGAATGAGGTAAGAGGCCGTGTTTGTGTGTGTGGGTGTGTTTGAGGGTGCTGGGGAACAAGTGCATGATGGTGTTGAGGGACTGTTTGGCTCTTGAGGTGTTTAATAGCCCTTTATTAACCCTTTATTAACCCCGTACTTCATTCATTCACCAGATCAGCTGGAGATCAGGGTGTGTGTGCTTGTGGATGGATGTGTTGTGGGTTTGTGTGTGTGGGAGTGCACGTGTGTATACAGTAAACCCCCACTTATTGCGGGGTTTACATTTTAATAAATAAAAAATCAAATTTTTATAGTGTAATTTCATTTTAATCTCAGTTTACTACATCCCCCTTAAAGAGAGTGTGAGGGTAAACCCGTATCTGTACTGGACACTTTACACTGAACTGCTGTCCCGTAGTGCTAGAATGTAAATAGTGATGTTACTCCTGTATAGACTGGACTGGAATTCATGCAGCGCATTTTCTTTGGTATAAGCAGGTAAATACAGTAATAAACTCCATGGGGGACATTATGGACTGCAGCTGCGTCAAAGGGCAGCAGCCAATCAGCAGCAAGGAGAAATAAATAATGTTTTCAGATGTGCTACTTTCAAACATCCCGGGCCTCGTCTGCAATGCCCCTCGTCCTCGTGCTGGTTTTTTATGTTTGGGGCGGCACTGAGCAGCAGAGGTTCATTCTGTTCCGTGTCTGATTGCCCTGGTAACCGCCGTGCCCAAACAAAAACAACAAGGGGGCGTGGCGGGCGAGGCCCGGAGGTCACAAAACCCCAAAATATCTGCAGTTTCTGCATATGTGTGGGGGTTTCAGTGAACAGTTATTAGTTCGGTTCTCAGAAAAAGTCTGCGAGAGACTGAAGCCACGACTGATCCGCGGTTAAACAGGGCTTTACCGTATTTATGGGTGTTGGTGGGATAGGTAGTAGCTTTTGGAACTGGTATACTCCAGTGTGGGCATCAGTAAAGCACTGGTACAGTTAAATGAGTGTCTTACAGATGTTCTGGTGTTTGTGTGTGTGCGCAGCCAGTGGAGGATGTGTGTGTGGTGGCGTGGAATAAACAGGTGCAGCACATCCTGGCTTCTGCAGGTCCGAGTGGCAGAGCTGTAGTTTGGGATCTGAGAAAAAATGAGCCCATCATCAAAATCAGTGACCATAGCAACCGGGTAAATACACACACACTTTCTCTCTCTCTCTCTCTCTTTCTCTCTCTCTCACACACACCTGTGGTTCTATTTTGGCAGGTTTATGAATGGTTATTATTTTAAGTCTTTCTGCAGTCAGGGTGTGTGTGATTGCTCATGGTTCTCTGTAGATGGTTCTCTGTAGATGGTTATCCGTGATGCATTCTATCTAGGTGGTTCTGTGTGGCTGGTTCTCTGTAGATGGTTCTCTATCTTGGGCTCTTTGTAGATGGTTCTGTGTGGTGGGTTCTCTGTAGATGCACTGTTCCGGAATGCTCTGGAACCCTGAAGTGGCCACTCAGATAGTTTTGGCCTCAGAGGACGATAGACTGCCAGTTCTTCAGATGTGGGACCTTCGCTTTGCCACATCACCACTAAGAGTGATGGAGAACCATACCAGGTAACCTCAACACAACTCTGACACACACACACACACATAAACACTTGCATGTATATATATATTTACTTTCCTTTTTTTAAATCAATAAAACATGGATTGTTTTATCTAGTATAGGGCTGCACAGTATATCGCAAATTTACTTTCATGTGCAATATACATATCACCAAAGACTGACTGACAAATGCAATGAATGGTGTTTTTCCAAAACTCAGTGCCACAGAGAAGAGGGCAAAAAAATCACTGAGCAGTTTCTGTGCTGCTGTTATAGATGGTTCCTTTTGCAATTTTTTCTGGCTTAGAACTTACTATAATTTAAATTATGTTTACATTTATTTAAAATGTAAAATTATTTAAAATATTTTTGGTTCTTTTCAACAATGTTCAATGGTTCAAATGTTATATATTGCATGTTTTCCTAATATCATGCAGCCCTAATCTAGTATGTTCCTTTCTGCTGTGTGTGTGTGTGTGTGTGTGCGCATGTTAGAGGGATCCTCTCTGTGTCGTGGAGTCAGGCTGATCCTGAGCTGCTCCTCAGCAGTGCTAAAGACAATCGCATCCTCTGCTGGAACCCCAACACCGGAGAGGTTTATGCTCAGGATTATTATTATTAATATTATTATTATTGTTGTTGTTGTTGTTGTTGTTGTTGTTGTTGTTGTTGTTGTTGTTATTATTATTCCTTTTCACCAGTCTCTTATTTGATGTGCTTTAGTCTGTTGTTCTAGATGACAGAACCCATATTAGTGAGTCTGTTAGAGATGGAACTCCATGAGGGGGTTTTACAGGTTTATTTCCTGTAACAGGTTATCTACGAGCTGCCCACAGCCAATCAGTGGTGCTTTGATGTTCAGTGGTGTCCTCGAAACCCCGCCCTCCTGTCCGCTGCTTCATTTGATGGACACATCAGTGTGTACAGTGTGATGGGCGGTTGCCTGGAGACGCAGCAGGTCGACAAGGTCATCTTCACCAGTAGCACCTCACTATAGTGCTGCACCTGTTCAGTGTGTCTCAAGGAAATACTTAGTGTGTGTATGTGTGTGTGAATGTGTATATGTGTGCATGTGCACACCCGTGTTTGTGTGTGTGTATGTGTGTGTCCATTACTGTCCAAACATTTATGATTTAATAAAGTGTGTTCATTATGATGGTGTGTAACATTTGGTGTTTTGTGTTCATTTGCCAGGTTTCAGCTGCGTTTGACCCCAGTGACCCATTCGGTACAGGACAGGCTCCGCCCCCCCTGCAGGCCAGCCAAACTGCCACAGCCCCCACCATCATCCCCCCCCTCAGAACCCCACCAAAGTGGGAGCGTAGACCAGTTGGAGCCTCGTTCACTGTACGTCCACTCACAAAAGTCCCTCAGAGTGTGGAAGTTTATGATGGTGTTTGATGAACAAATCTAACCTTTTCTAAAATCCTTTGTAATAATTTCTCTCTCTCTCTCTCCCTCTCTCTCTCTCTCACTCTGTCTCTCCCTCTGTGTCTGTCTCTCTCTGTCTCTCTCTCTGTGTGTCTGTCTCTCTCTGTGTCTCTGTCTCTCTCACCCTGTCTCTCTCTGTCTCTCCCTCTCTGTCTCTCCCTCTCTCTATCTCTCTCTCTGTCTCTCCCTCTCTCTGTCTCTCCCTCTCTCTGTCTCTCTCTCACTCACTCTGTCTCTGTCTCTCACTCTGTCACTCTGTCTCTCTCTCTGTGTCTCTGTGTGTGTGTGTGTGTGTGTGTGTCTCTCTCTGTGTGTCGCTCTCTGTGTCTCTGTTTCTCTCTACTTCTCTCTCTTTCTGTCTCTGTCTATCTCTATCTCTCTCTCTCTCTCTCTCTCTGTCTCTCAGTTCGGTGGCAAGTTGGTGACCTTTGATAACCCCAGACCTGTGCAGCCCTCCCCCTCCCCCACGACCCCGCGGCATGTGTATGTGAGTCAGGTGATCACGGAGGCGGAGTTTGTGCGGCGCTCGCGGGAGCTCCAGTCCACCCTGCAGTCCGGTTCCTTCATCAGCTACTGTCACAACAAAATCTCGAGCGCCCCCTGTGAGGCGGAGCAGGACCTCTGGAGGTTCCTTCTGGTAATCACACAGTATTCAGATTTTCCCTTTGGTACTAGTATGTTGGTACTGATAGTTTGTGCTCAGCGAGTGACGGAAGCATCTCCAACCTGAACACTTTACAGTTTCAGAGTCGGGGTCATAAAACAGGGGAGACGTCAACAAGTATCTCTAAATATGACCCTGAACTGTAGCCTCATATAAAATTTTTTGTAATATTAGCTATAGATCAATAATCTATATATTATTGCAATAGCGCAACATATATTCCACTTAAAAGTTATTTTAAAAGTAATGAACACAATGTGTGTGTGTGTGTGTGTCAGGTCAACTTTGAGGATGAGGCTCGTGTCAAATTCCTGCGGCTCTTAGGATTCAGTAAAGACGAGCTGGAGAAAAAGGTACAGTCTGTTTATCCTGAGTGATCAAGCTAATTATGTAATGAAGCAGCTCAGTATGCCACTGTGAACCCGGTTCCATGAGAAAGGTGTGGTAGTGTTGTGTAAGTCTGCGGTAGTGTTGTGTGTGTTTGTTAATGAGTCAAGCAGTAATGATGCTTTCGATCTGCCCCCAAAATGTGCGTGTGTGTGTTTGTGTGTATATAGATCTCTTTGTGTGTGGGGAAGAGTGTGCAGCAGAACGGACGAGCGCTGGACGTTAACGATCTGGCCGAGAAAATGCAGAACCTTTCAGCTCAGGTGAGTCTTAGAACAGGTTCTCCAACTTCACCCTGTAATGGGTTAATGAAGGGTTAATGAAGGGTTACTATAGGGTTAATGAAGGGTTACTATTGGGTTTATGAAGGGTTACTATTGGGTTTATGAAGGGTCTATTAGTGCATGTTAATACAATTATAATGCTTTATTTACTACTATCGATATTGTTAATATGACATGTATATTAACAGATGTAAACTGTTAGTCAATAGGGTGGGTGTGTGTGTGTGTGTGTGTGTGTGTGTGTGTGTGTACACACAGAGGGCTGATGATGAAAGTGGGTTGGCGGCGCCCCCTGCTGACTTCTTCAGCAACATACAGAAAGAAAGGTTCCCTTTCTACATCCCGACATCTGCAGGTACACACACACACACTCAGTCACACACCTACACACTCACACAGTCAGTCACACATATATCTACACACATACAGGAGGTTCAGGGTTATGATAAGACCCGTTCATTGCTCCCCCACACACTGCTCCCTGCTGTGTGAACTTTGTGTGAGAACTCTGTAACCGTGTGTGTGTGTGTGTGTGTGTGTGTGTGTGTGTGTGTGTGTGTGTGTGTGTGTGTGTGTGTGTGTGTGTG
>JBBPDB010018272.1:0-12538 GCA_037974465.1 Brachypetersius altus | reverse complement strand
AAAGCTCATTATTGCCATTTTGTTTAAGAGAGAATGAGAGATTTGTTTTCTTTGAATTATTCAGGTTCTGTAAACGCTGCATCATTGCTCTTATTCTGATGTTTTGTCGTTTCCTTTAAATGATGCTATCCATCTATCTGTCTATCTAGCTAGTTTTTTTTTTATTTCTATTTAGAGCTTAACATTGTGAGCTTATTTGAAATGATCCTACCCTGCAAAGATACAAAGTGGAACCACACTCCTACCAAGTGTCAAGTGATTTTTGACTGCTAACAGCACCCCTTTGTGGAGACTCCTTTAGCTGCTAAACATGAGAGAGTTACAAGGTGTTTTCACAAGATGTTTTGCATCTAAAATTCTGTAGAACGTGCGCAGGGTGGGGGGGTCACAGATTCACCAACAGCTGGCAACAAAGTCTGAGAATCAATGGCATCCTTCGGCTTTCTCCAAACACGCTAGATGTAAGAAGAGTATAAGAAGATCATTAATGAGACCATATTACTGTTATCAATGCTCAGAAGTCTGTTTGTGCACTACCAGGTCTGCCATGTGTTTTTGTGTCTGGTTTGGAGATGCGTTCCTGAATGGCAGCCCTGAGTCACAGGGGCACCTTTTCAAATTTTTAAGAAAATAGATTAACCATTAATCATCCAGGGACAGACTTCTGATCACTTTCCTCCAATATTCCCCATATTTACTGTTGTAGTTTTAAAACTGTTTGTAAAGTAAATTTGTAAAGTATTTTTGGAATTCATTCACTACCTTTGGAAAATCACTGGTTCCAGTTATATTAGCAGCTGGTATTCATACCTGCCTTGGCTATTTAGCCACTTTAAAGTTAAAGGCCTTGTTAATGTGATGTTCTGAAGTGATTCTTTACTGTCACCTCTTTCTGTTACTCACTGAGTGGATGGAGAAAAGTTCGGTGAAGTTGGGCTGCGAGTCTCCGAGGAAGGAACTGTTTCCATAGGCGTGATGAGGGAAGCTCTCCGTCCCCATTCCTTTAGGGCTGGACAGCAGGATTCCAATCTGAGATGTTCGCACGTGGTAAGGAAAATTCTTATTGGCAGCTGATGGACGTGTGATAGCCTTCAGGTGTTGAAATTTGTTGAAAGAAATGGAGAGAGAAAGACGGCTATGTAAAAAATGTAAACCAGTATACAGTCAACCCCTGAAATTCGTGGGGGGGTTCCATTACAAGAGTACCCGCAAATTGTGAAACCTTGCATTCGTGATGTGGTAAAAGAAATGCCTATGAATGCCTATTTTTATAATTGAAACCCTTAAAATTCCCCCAAATCTGCTCCCAAAAATCTTTTTCCCCTTTAAAAAATGTAAAGGTAAACCCATATCCGTACTGTACAGTTTACACTGAACTGCTGTCTCCCGCAGTGCTAGAAAGCTAATAGCGATGTTACCCCTGTATAGACTGGACTGGAATTCGTGCACTGCCTTTTCTTTGGTATAAGCAGGTAAATACAGTAATAAATGTATTTAATTTACAGTAATAAAAATACAGTGAACTTGCGCAATTGTAGTGTAATACTGTATGAATGTAATGAACTTCTAACACATGGAAAAGGAAACTTACTAGAAAGACAACGTGCGCATAGAGGTGGATGCCGAGCTGAATTCCGTTCACAATCTTTTCCCTGGCCCAGCGGGATATGCCGAAGTTGGCGATCAGGGCCATGACTGGCACAGCAAAAAACCTGCCAGAGAAAGAGCAACATGTAGAAATAACATGAACTATTTCTATTTCTATTTCACTTTGGTCAAATTAACATTATTATAATGTTAGATCCTGTTACAATTTTACACACACACACACACACACACACACACACAGGGGCAGCAAGTGGCCTAGTGGTTAGAGTGTTCCCAAGACTGCTAAGCACCACTAAGATACCGTCCCTACACACTGATCCCCGGGCGCTGAGTTCCTGGCTGCCCGCTGCATCACATGTCAGTGTTAGAACCGGACTCTATAAACCTGTTCTATTAGCTCTAAAATCTGTGTGTGTATGTGTGTGTGTGTGTGTGTGTTAACCTTAGCTGTGTGCATATTTTTCCTAATTCTTCGTTAAAACTTTAATTCTTGCTTAAATCTAGAAGTTGAAAAAAATCTGCCCTGTAGTTTTGAACACCCTCAGTCTAATGAAATTGACATTTTCATGTTTTTGCTCAGAAATGCTCTCTGACTACAACGCCCAGAATGCTATGTACAAATAAAAATGACTGACAACCGCTAGAGGGCGCCAGTAAAGTTTGAATGAATACAGTATTATGGAGGATGCTGTAACCTGTCAGTGGGGTTGTTCAGTGTGCAAACAGCCTAAATAGGTTAACAGTAACAAATAAACAGTAAAAACTTGCCACGCTGAGAATGTGCAGCATATAATAAATACACTTTACAAAACTTTACATGCAAGAAACCTCGTTTCCTTTTCGCTTGGGGGTTCCATTCCAGGGCCTGGTGGGTGATGCAGCAGGTTTTCTGAGGGTGGGACCAATCCAACTCCACTTTCTCCCCCGGGTTTGTGAGGCTGTGGGTTCTTGACTTGTATTTTCTACATTGTTCACCTTGTCTTTCCACCAGATGTTTAATATCCTTCTGAGGCAGGTGTTGATGAAAGTCTGCAGCCTGTGTGTTGTGTGTTGTGTTGTGTTGTGTTGTTCTCCATGTTTCGGATCCATTCAGCATCACCTGTTTCAGCGTATCTTAGTGGTGGAGATGTTTTTTTTAACTCCAGATCTTTCTGTGCATGTTAAGCTCCACTCTAGCCGTGTTAATTCTGCTTCTAGCCCTCCGGCAGTGTCCACAACACTGCCTAGGTAGGAAAAAGCTTCTACCTCCTCTAGGACAGTGAAGGTGGCCGGTTTTGAAGTGGATCTTGATCACTTGTGTTCTTGTTGTATTGCGAATGAGACCAAGTTTTATGGTCGGTTGTCATCCCTTCTAAGAAGGTAAGAAATCTTGGTGTCACGATAGATGAAGATCCGTCTTTCTCACCGCAGATTGACCAGATCTCTACAACATGCAGATACCTTCTCTACAACATCAGAGGAATCCGACCCTTCCTCACCACAAAAGCTACACAGATTCTCATCCAGTCCCTGGTCATCTCCAAACTCAAGGATGAGATTAATAGTTTAAATGATGCCCAGCATTTATACACACACACACACACACGCATACACACGCATACACATACACATACACACATACATATATATATATACAAATTATACATAGAAATGAGTGCTGAAGCGATTATTCTAGTAACTTGAATAATTTGTTTACATTAATGTTATGAATAAATGTATAAATGTTTGAGGCAAATTCTTTTGAATCAAGTGTTGGTCAATATTGTATAAAAAATAATGACACATTTTACACAGACACACTCCCGCACACTACAAAAGCAATAACCAGGAAAAAAAATGTGGTCTCTTACTTTTTCCATGGCTGTATATATAAAACAGTAAACATAGGAGGTTAGAAGCGTGAAATAAATTCACCAGAGAGTGTAGGCAGCGAAGAAAGGGATGTAGAACGGCTGTTTCTCTGGATAGTGTTTAAGAGACACGAGCACAGCGTAGCAGAACCAGACATACGCCAGCAGCTGCAGCCCCATCAGCCCGTAACCAGCAGGACTGTCATACGCATACAGGACCTCGCCTGGGTCAAAGAACTAAACACATGCACACGCACACACACACACACACACACACACACACACACACATGCAGACACACACAGATAGACACACATACACATTGTGCATTAGGTCAGATGCTGTACACTAAATTCTGTCTTATTGTTTTATTTCAAATCGAGTTTCAGGCATTTTGGCACATTATCTTCATATTGTATCATGTTGTATATTCTGAAGACACTGTTAGAAATACTCTTTTTACGCCACACTTTAGTTTATAATTACATTACATTCATTTCCCAGAGGCTTTTATCCAAAACGACTTTGAGCAAAAACAACTTTAAACCAAAGATCAGTAGTCACATATTATACAAGACCATAAACGTTCTTACCTCAGCTTCATATATGAAGAGGATGATGTAGGTAATCGTGTAGACAGTCATGTAGATGGACAGCTTGATGGAACCGCTGTGGCTTATTCTGGCTCTAAACGACAAACAGACGTTCTTCATGTGGGAATGATCTCAGACTAGTTATAGCAGGAAAGGTCAGAATTCCATACCTACTAAAACCTACATTTTATATGCCAATTGATATTGAAATAGAAAATACAATTTTATATAACATTGCCAATACTAATTCTAGACATCATGGGCTATATAACTTGACATACGTTTTTTCTTTAAGAAAAGCACTGGACTGCAAACGAATTACATTTACTCATGAACACTAAGAAAACTAAGAGTAAATAAGATACTGCTGTTGCACAGCAACAGCTTTTTATGTTACTAGGCAGTGAAAATCTTGCCTTTTACTGCTTATATGGCCAACAGTCTCAAGAAATCAGACAAAATGTTCATATAAACA
Source organism: Brachypetersius altus (assembly GCA_037974465.1). NCBI lineage: Eukaryota > Metazoa > Chordata > Actinopteri > Characiformes > Alestidae > Brachypetersius > Brachypetersius altus. Next base: position 8,012 of record JBBPDB010018272.1, on the reverse strand, counting down.
ACTTAAAATTATTTTAGTTGTATTCATTAAACAAGGAAATGCTCACAAGAAAATTCACAAGAAAATTCATCATAAAAATGATAAAATGTCATCATTTCACCCACTTCCATGTGGCAGTAACCACATTAGGCTTGTGGCCAGCAGATGAGAAAAGACAATAACCACCAAGAACTGAAAAAGGTTTCCATCAACAGCCAAATACATTGATTTATTTTACGTTAATGAGTTTAAAAAAAGGGAAAAAATGTACTTTTAGATGTGACTGAGGTTCATGTGATGAATTTAAATTTGTACATACTGACTTTCTCAAAGAATTAAAAAAAATTAACCTAGAAAAGATCCGCAGTACTAGCCCTGTTAACATCAACCTCACTCTCTTAACCCTGAGTTACTATAGACTGCTCTAAAGCAGTTCTTCAAATACTGCAGCATATAAATCTGTAGTGCACACCTTAGTACTGGTCACTACATACACTTCCTCACTCTGGAACTCGGTAGAGAAGAACAGCATGGTGTGTTGTTGCAGACATGGTATGAAAATTATAATATTTTTAAAAATAATTTCTCGTTTTTGCTATGTTGGTACAGGTTTAATCCTGCAATAGGTCTACAGGCAGATCTTTTCTAGCTTGAAATTATTTTACGTATTCATTAAGCAGTATAATAGCATAATTGTTATTTATTTTTATAATAGATCCGTTTTGAGACAAACTTCGCTTTGTGTTTGCAAACAGAGAGAGCCTGGAATCAACGTACGCAGGATAATCCCACTGCAGTGAAAAAATAGATTAATTATCATCATCAGTACCTCAACTCAAGTACCTACCACTACTCGAGTTTTACATTGCGCTGATGGATAAGGTACCCATTCACCACAGATTTGTTTGAATGCCATAGTCTACATTAACATTAACGTTACATGGATTAATTTATTGAACTCTATTGCTGCTGTTTTACTCAATCGTGGACCAAACAGTCCAAACCTGGAGAATAGGATGAGGCCAGTAGGATCCATGAATAAATGCAGCTAAAACAATGTCCCTCTCAAGGGAACAGCAGGTAAAACGGGTTTAAAGACCCTAATGAATCTCACCAAAATCACTGCTAATGGCCTTACAGGTTATTTCACAGTTAGTAATCTTGATCTAAGAGGAATTTATGCACATACTATGCACACATTTTGTAATGGTTTAATTCAAAAACAGTCAAAATCTTTAGCTTTTCTAGTGTTTTGATGAATTTGAAGTTAGTAAGGTGGCCAAATCATATGGCTACAAATGTACCATGAAATATAAACATAAACATAGTGTATATTCTGTTTACTAAGTACATTTTGTCAGATACACCACCAGCCAAAGGTTTGGACACCACTGTGTGAATATACATTTTCATACTTAATGAAGAAATGTTGGTCTAATCGCTTGTGGCAAAATTCAAATAGATATTTGTTTTTACGACTAATACAAATAGTGAGGTCAATGCCTCGGTACAAAATTAGTTACAAAATTTTACATTTAAATTCAAAACAGTCAATTATTTTTCGTTTATCTTCTCCAGTCGTGCTGAAATGTATCACAGGTCGTTCCTCATGAAGAGAATGGCAAGAATGTGAACACTGCATCAAGGCAAAGGCAGATGCGGCTGATTTCTAAAGAAATGTAAAACTTTTTAGTTTCTGCATCATTCCAAATGTGGAAAAGGGTTTAAATAAACTTTGCTATATATTTTCACTTAATTACAGCAATATCTTATGTGCAATATTACTGCTTATATTTATATTGTTTAGATTTTAGATTTTATTTGGTCTTACATGATATTATTTTGTTTTATTTATTATTGTATTTTATCTTTTTATTTTACAGTATTCTTGTGTCTCTGTTTCTGTTTGTTGTGGCTGTCACCACATAAGCAATTTCCTCCGGGATAAATAAAGTTTTCTGATTCTTTGTCTTATATTTATTCCTCTTGTTGCACTATGTTTATGACCAAAGAATTTCAGGATAAATAAAGTTCTTTCTTATTGTTTATTTTGTAGATGTAAACCAATGATCCTGGGGCACAGCAGTATTGGTGGAGTTTTTAAAACACTGTGCATAAAATAACTTAACAGAAACTTTCACTGTGCGGATGCGTCCCGCATTTGCACAGCTATAAAAATATTAAATACAGCAGTTTGGGCTGTAGTATGTACCCTCCAACACTAGGAAGAGTCAGTGCTGTCTTACCTGGTGACAGTGAAGCCTTTTCCCAGGAGAATCAACATCAACAGGAAAACCAGGAAACTGACCGAGAAGAGCAGCTTCCCTGAAGCGACGCCAGAAACAAAGAAACAGCTCAGCTCTCCTGAAAACACTCAGCACTTTCACTTAATCTAAAACAAGCTAAACGAGGGACATTCACAAAGTTTCTGCACTATTTAAACCCTAATAGTGGGTAACAACGCTACTATTAACCTGTAAGGGCGGCTTGCCAGACAGAACTATTCAATTCATTTTCAAATTTGGCATTTATCAGATGCTTCTATCCAAAGCGACTTCCACTCCCTACCTACAGGGGGCAGTCTCCATGGAGCAACTTAGTATTAAGGATCTTGTTCAGGGACCCAGCGGTGGTCTATTGAAGGTAGGATTCGAACCCATGACCTCTTGGTATCCTACCCACTGAGCTACCTCCACCCATACAGAGCTACCTCCACCCATTCAATTCAATTGTATTTATAAAGTGGATTTTACAACCAAGTTTTCACAAATCACTTTCACAGAGTCCAGGTCTGAGCCCCTAGTGACTAAACCAAAGGCGACATATACAGGACATTTTAGCAACCACTATTAGGTGAGTTTAGCACAAATGTAACACAGAAACTATGTTTATGTTTATGGCATGTAGTCACATGACACTCTCAGACACACCCAGTTACTCTTCCAGGCTTCACCGTTTCCAACATGAATATAAAAGTGTGGAAACTTATATTTGCAGATGCAAAAATATGAAAGAATCACAATTTTAATGACTGAAACACTGCGGTTGATTTCTCAGTCAGTATTTTGTCACCACAAAGCATTGATTCTGAGGCCGTCCAGAACAGAAAGAGTCTCACAAGAAGAAATTCTAAAGCTAAAATTCCGAAGCTCTGGGCTTTAAGGGGACTTCGTTTAACAAGAGTGATGTTAGGCAGCTGGTTAGATCTTGTGTTAGCTAACATTAGCTGTTTAATTATCTGCTTTCAAAGATTAAGGTCACTATTGTTTGTTTTAGACTCACAGCTCCAAGCTAAAGAAGACCAAACATGTCTGATCAGCCATCTGGGTCAGTAGGAAAACTCTGTAAATCAGATTTTGGCTACTATACTTTTACAGTAGTCATTACTTATTCAGCCCAAGCTAAAGAAAGCTAAAGAAACAATTATCAACAAGGTCCAGCGGGATCTACTGGAAGGAGTTCAGGAACTGATCTCCAAAATTCATGAAGATAAAACACTCTTTGTAAGCAAGACTGATGCGTTAGTTTTGTCTTGTGGACAGAAGTTAAAACCTTTTGGTCAAATTGAGCAATGATACAAATGGAGAAAAAAGATTCAACTGTTTGTAATTTTGAACTGTTTGGTGCATAAATGAGGGTAAAAGACGTTTGCGTAAGGTGAACTGCACTTTCGAAATTGACCATAGGTGTGAGTGTGAGTCCCACAGTGGGAAATTAACATTGCAGAAAGTGGACAGTACAAAAGTAAGAGCAGCAAAAAAACAATAGAATAAAGACTGTACGTTTATGTGAATATAAACCTAAGTATATATATCTGTACACACTGAACGCTCTATGGGAAGAAGGCACGCCAACAGAGGCGGCATTTAGGTGTTATTTTGATGCGCGTCACTGACCAAAACATTATTGTAGTCCGAGCATATCATTAGATAGTAACAGAATTCCCTCACGGCAGTGGCCTCTTTGAGTTAATGGATAAAACGCATACATGGTTCTAGAGGGGGGCCAGAGTGGACCAGGGCCCCTGTAGAATTGCTCCTGCACTGAACAGCCAATGATTTAATATGAATTTCTTATTGCGAAGAATGGAAGAAATGCTACATATGTTCTAGACGAACTGCTTAAAGCGCCACACACGCGATGTTATCTAGAACCTGAAGACTAGCAGCGCGAAGTGTAAACTTCTGTTGTAAAAGCGAACAGCTGGAGCCCTAAATGGACTGCAAAAAGGCAAAGGGAGGGAAAACTTTTTGAAACGTCATTGTTTGCACATATTCGTGTTTTACTGTTGTTCTTCACTACAATAGTAAAACCCGTTTTTATTGCGCTTAATCTCGCATTGGTCTTGTAATGTTGGTGAATAAGCAAAGCCACTGAAGTCAGTAAATATGTCACTCATGTTCACTAAGTACCTTCATCTTTCTTAAAGGTTCATTGCACAGCAATATGTAACTTAATATAGTCTGCGAATTTTGTTTTTTCTTTCTATTTTTTACTAGAGTGAGATGAGGACGATGTGATTTAGTCAAACCAACTCTATTAGCCACAGAGGGCCGATAACCTTGTTTACTGAGGCCCTCTCTATTCATTTATTCTCTATACTTGTTCCTTTCTCTCCGGGTCAACCTGAGGAGGAAGGGTTCCCTTTTTGAGTCTCGGTTCCTCCTGAAGTTTCTTTCTCCAGCTGAGGGAGTTTTTCCTTGCCTCTGTCGCCACTCTGTACGGTTGCTTTGTGACACTCTGGTTGTAAAAAGTGCTATATAAATAAAACATAATTGAATTTAATTGAATTTAAAAAATTTCATGCAGTGAAAAAGAACTGTAATGAAAATAAATGAAAATATGCTCTTATATGTGCCTCCCTAAAAATACACTGGCCCCACCTCGGCACCCCCAGTAATGTTGGTCTAGAACGCCACTGATAATCCGCGCTTCCAAAATAGTTCCGTAGTGGTTTGTGGAATAAGACAAAGAGGCGCTGACTTGTCCTCCAAATTCCCTCAGTTTCAGTCCGATCAGTGGGATGTGCTGGAGAAGTTAGTTTGATCCATGGAGGCTCATCTCACAACTTACAGGATCTGCTGCAAACAGATTCCAGATACCACAGGGTCCAAGCCTCAAAGGGTCACAGTTGCTTTGGCAGTATGAGTGGTTTTATTGTTATGGCATGTCAATCAAATTGTTTTTTTGGTTTTATGGTATGTGTATGTCAATCAAATGGTGTAGTTTTGAAGATTTGCTTCATTTAAAGACATCTTGCTGAAATAAATAATCTTAATTACACAACCTTAAAAATACAAGTAATACAAAAGTAGTGGAAAGTAAACAGATTTGTTTAATAATCCTTTGGATTAGTTGCACAATGTTTCTGGGGACGGTATCTCAGTGGTGCCACTGGCAGTATTGGGATTCAAACCCACAGTCTTCCGATTGGAGGGGCAACTTCCTAACCACTAGGACACCGGCTGCAAAAATTTCAATCTGACTAAATGGTCTGAGTCAATATTCGATCAACACTTGTTCAATATGGTAAAAAAGCAACGTAAACGGAGGAGTGTGGAGAGTCACGACCTCCTGAGGCGAGAAGAGAGAATCTACCGGTTACACGTCCAGAAACTGAGCTCCGGAGAAAGAAAGTAGGTCGCCCTTGAGGGAATTTCACACGCGAGCAGAACCTGGTAGTAGGAAATGTCACTGATAGTCTACAATCCCTCCGTGTTTCATAGTTTTGTAAAACATAGTTTTGTCATTCCAACCATACGCACAGTACACAATTAAACAAAACAACGTTCCTCCAAGACCTCGGTGCAACACAGAATCAACACAAGATTACATAAGTGCAGGCATGACAGGACTTTCTTTTTGCACTCTGTATAGTCCTGTCAAACATGGCGCCATCATAAAATGCCACACCAGGAAATTTCTTCCCTGCTAGATCTGCCCTGGCCAACTGTAAGTGCTGTTACTGGTTAATGGAAGCATTCAAGAGCAACAACAGCCATGAAGCCATAGATCATACAAACTGAGAGAGCAGCTGCTCACTATCACTGGAGTAGTGAATAGAATGCTCTACTGGACGATGGAGCAGTGGGAACCTGTTCCGTGGAATGATCCCAGTTCATTGCCTGGTGATCTGATGGACCTCAAAGAGCCATTTGGACCCGGTTTCCATAAAAGAGAAAACACCGGGAGCCGCAAACCTTTTTGACATATAAAATAAAGATAACACTGCATATATTGGTTTTTTTTACTTTTATGCTGTGTATAAACCTAGGCTAGTGTGTTACTTGTGATTTGATGATGTAGAACTCTGTAAACACATTGTATTTTAATATTACAAGCTCACAATAATCTTCAAATTTTAAACTACAATAAAAAAAACAATTAATAAAAATAAAATACACAACGCCTAGAATGGCTGACAGCATCAACTGATGTAATTTCATCAGAATCAGAATGACGTCTGTTGGACTGTTGAAGCAGCAACAGCTCAGTAAGAGGCATATGGGTGTGGTATAGGAACATGGACACAAGGATCTTTACACATTGTTGTTGTTTTATACTGTTGTGCTTGAGAGATGCCATCGACCGGAATCACATTCCTTATATGTGTCGCTCACACACATGGTGACTGCTGCTGTTCGATGGGCTCTGGGTCAGAACTCCACTGGACTCTTGCTGTATCTGCTGGCTGCAGGGTGGATGTTTGCCAGTGGCTGCAGGACTAAACACTGAACAAACTGCAGCAGCATCGCATCAGGAAGCATTTTGTGTGAAACTGGGCACTGTGTCAATTGACGCATGCAGCCATAATAGGTATAGCCAGTTAGCCACCGTTCTTGTGTTAAATTATTATTTATTTTCGAAAGCCACAGGGAGCCACAACATAAGGATGAATGTGCTGCGGGTTGCCGACCTCAGGGGTTTAGGCACATTTTTCAGGGTTTGTGTTAGTCCCATTAATAAGGGTACAGTAAAACCCCGACATTCATGGGAGTTACGTTCCAGGGGCACCCGCGAATTGTGAAAAACTGCAAATTTGTTATGTGATAAAGAAAATGCCTAAAAATGAACATTTAAGGCTAAACCCGTATCCGTATGGTTACTTTAATGCTAAAGCGATAGCATATGAAGACATTTTGGACAATTATGTGCTTCCAAATTTAAAGCAACATTTTGGAAAACAGCATAACTGCACCCCGTGCATAAAACCAGGTTCATAAAGAAGTGATTTGACGAGTTTGGTGTAGAGGAACTCCAGGCCAAGATGCTCCAGGCCAAGAAGAAATTGAACAATTTCCTCCGGGATAAATAAAGTTTTCTGATTCTGATTCTGATTCATACAATGTTTACAAACTTTAGGCTATAAGGCTTCCAGCTTTAACCCCACGCCTGTTCCTGTGAATACGTGAACCTGTGAATGTTCACATGTCAGCTTTTCATGTCTAGTGCTACTCACCAAGGATCTTTAGACTTCCATTCCCCACTCCATCCCGAGCATACAGGCCCCAATAGATACAGAAGAACAGCAGACTGAGGACTGAGGGTGAAAACAGATAATCACAATGTAACCAAAGCAGTAAAACAGGAAGAGACAAAGTGGGAGAATACAGAGTTTCAGTAGAAGATGACAAAAATCAAAAATATTTAAACGTGAGATAGACGTTTATCCAGGGACATTTATCCCACACTGCAGTTTCTGTTTTGGTCCCCAGAAAACAGAAATCTCCTTTTGATTCAGAGGGTTGGATTTGGGAATTCAAAGTAGCATTTATCCACAATGACAGTTCACTAGTAAAAGCTGGGAGCAGGGAAAAGTGTGTGTGTGTGTGTGTGTGTAGCAGCTCAACAGCATGAATTACAGTTAGTCCATTTCTCACCCTCTACTCCAGTGGCAGTCATAAACATCTTATAGGTCGTGTGGAGCAGCTGTCTTCCCTTCAGATGATCTAAAAGAATTACAGAGAGAGAGAGAGAGAGAGAGAGAGAGAGAGAGAGAGAGAGAGAGAGAGAGAGAGAGAGAGAGAGAGAGA
>JBBPDB010018235.1:0-12540 GCA_037974465.1 Brachypetersius altus | reverse complement strand
GAGAGAGAGAAAGAGAGAGAGAGAGAGAGAGAGAGAGAGAGAGAGAGAGAGAGAGAGAGAGAGAGAGAGAGAGAGAGTTTGACTGCTGGGGGAGTACAGTAGCACACTGCCCAGCTGTTACCCACAGAGTTCAGCCAAAAGTATTTTCAGCCACTCCTGCTTCTCCTCGTGCCAACTAATACCTAACACTGTGATGGAAAGCAATGATCTTTACTGTAGATTAATTTACTCCATTAAAAGCAAACACATATAAAGGTTATGGTTCAGGATGCTCCTGCATGAAAGGTTTGGTAAGGTAGATTTATACATTTAACTGTATATAGGTGCAAAGCTATGCAGCTCAGACTGCACAGGTGGGGCTTGCATGTTGGCATGTGTAAATGTGGCACATTAATAGCTATATATACATTTATAACATTTGGATGGATTAATACTCATCCTGATACATCTTTTTTTTACCGTGATTGATTACGAGGCAATAGTTTGAATACTGTTGTCTATATTGATATCCGTATCAGACAGCTGACCTTCTTGGTGTCCCGTGAGGTGATGTGAATAGCATAGACCCCGCTCCTGTTAAACCCTGCCTGGAAGAGCTCGGCACAGTCACGAAACTTTCTCTGCTCATCTGCTTGCTTCAATGGACTCATAGTTACTGCATTTAAATGAAAAGACAAGGTATGCAAAAAGAAAAATACCAGAATAAATAACATGTCTAGCAAGAGTTCTGCTTGTTACTCCAGTTTATCAGTGACTTATAATAATAGCTGGCTGATCTCTGTATAATGACCTCTGCATACTTCCATTTAGCACTAGTTTTAGCTGTTGCTCCATAAATTGGCACAACAGAGACCTCTAGATACTTTTCTGGCACCAATGAAATATTCCTCAGTCACTGTGTTTACAATTTGCCCTAAATACTGAAGCTGTTCAATATGATACAAAACAGTCTATTGAATTTGGAAAGGGATATGGGAAATACATTTCTGAAAGCTCTAAACGGAAATGTGCTTCCAAGACACTTGGAAGCAGGCAAGGTCGTTTACACCCTACAACAGCTCCAATGTCAAACAATCAGAATCCAAATAATTTGAGATGTCTAACAGCTGGCCTGAGAAAGTAATTGCAGATATCTGCAGAGGAGGTTTATGTGTATCCCAGACCTGAAACTACTGTGGTTTTATGCAGTGCCAAGCAAGGAAAATACCTGTTGAAATTAACATCCACTTGCACACTCGACATTGTATAATGCCAGACCTCCATATTATGTCTACATTATCTCTATTAAGGGCTTGTGACAGGACAAAATTAACATTATGATTCACAATACACAAGAGGTGTCCTGATTTTTTGAGACTTTGTGAAAAAGATGCAACGGACAAAATACACCAGCAAAACAGTAATGACATTTTTAAAGAAAGAATATAAAAATCCAAAACTTGGTGAAAATCAATAAAATGAGATAATATAATAAAAGACGCAGTTACCATACGCTGTCTGTTCTTCAGTAGCATCTGTATAAATTTGATATATGCATTTGTTCGGTGTTCTGATACTGATCATCATATTACTCAGATAACCGTTACAATGCATCTTGATAATGGTATATTGTCACATTACCTACCACTGTTCCTTATGTGGTTGTACATTCCCTGGAGTCTTTGAGGATCTTTCTCAAAAGAGCACAGTTTGAGCAGGTCGCTGACTGTATCCTGTAGCTGGATCTGCTGGCTGTAGAGGGCACTGTTATTGAAGTGAGCCTCTTCCAGACTGAGCTCTAGATTCTGGATGATGGAGGTTTGAGTAGAAATGAGTTTCTGCAGTCTGGCCCCCTCAGCTTCTGACCACCCCAACTCTGCACGTTGACGAGCCTCCATGTCTAACATCCGCTGCTCCAGAGAACTGCACAGGATTTTTGATGAATTATATAAAAGAGATTAGGTATCCGCAGAGGTAATACACTAAATGTACTTGTGTACACAATTTCCACATGAATAAAACACATCCCATCAACATAATGACTGCCAAAAGAAATAAATATGTTTTGATATTTTGTTCATGTGAAAATAATGCACACAGGTGCATTGTACAGTGTACTGTATGTAAGTGACATGTCTGTACCAGTCAATATTAAGACTTTACTTGCTAGTGCTGTAGAGCTTGTTGATCTCACTGGTTTGACGAAGCAGCTCTGTCTCCAGTTTGGCAGTGGACAGAGAGTTTTCTAGGAACCGAATCTCTAGTCTGGAGGTTTGATTAATAACCTGCAATACAAACACAAAAAATGAAGAAGCACATACAGACTACCAACTGGCCTGACTAATAACTTTTACACTGAACCGAATTTACAGACATATAAATTCTGTATTATCATCTTACCTGTGTTTCCATGCCTATCATCTGTTTTGAGAAATGGACAGTCTCAGAGAGTAAACTGCTGCTCAGGTCCAACATGGCTGCTGTGTGGTTGGGTACAACACTGTACTGCACTTGGGCCATGTCTTCTTTGAAACCATCCTTTACATAGCCCTCAATCTGCACACATACATCCACACACACAGCGTTACTGTACCAGATAACCAAAAGCGGCCAAGAACCAACATCTAATCTAACATGACTACAGTTTGTGGTTCATATAAACACTTTTTAACAAAATGGCCATGATTGTGTAAACAATTTCCACTTTCTTATAGTGTAATTATAAGGTATATTATATAAGATATAAATATAATTTTAGGTAGTATGACTTCTGAAATTTCTGAAAGTCATTAATCCCAAAGGTATTAAGACAGCAGAGACACTAATTCAAAGCAGAGGAGGACACTGACACACATGTGAAATATACTGTTAAAGGGTACAAAGGGCAGTAACAGAGACAAACACACACACACACACATACACACACACACACACACACACACACACACACACACACACACACACACCCCAGAAACAAAGGGAGGTCAAAATGCAATATGATCATAAATTAATACATGCAATATTATCATAAATCACTGGCTGTGCTTTGATTTACTCCGACATGTACCATTTTAATGTATATTTAAGCCGTTTCCCAGAGTTTCCAGAATCGATAAACGTTTCTGATTCTGATATGAGAGAGAGAACGAGAAAAAGAGAGGAAGAGATAGAAAGAGAGAAAGGGAAAGACGGGAAGGTGTAAGAATGAGAAGGGAAAGGGGTGAGAGAGATAAAGAGCTAAAGAGTAGAGAGAGAGAAAGAGGGTGAGAGACAGAAGGAAGGAGAACTGGAGAGAGAAAGAGAGATAGAGAGAGCGAAATAAATATTTAGCCATTAATCTTCAACTCTCCATTAGCATTTGTGTATCTGTAACATTTCACCTATTCCATTATTGGCTGAGTGGGTATGTTTGGCCTGAAGCCCATGTTATCCAGCAGCTCCAGCCGATCACAAACACACTCTCACATACACATTCACAACTGGCACTCAACTCTAGTCCTCCTGCCTGAACCAGCCCATACAGAACAATCAGGTTTAACACAGTGGAGCTTTATGTGTGATGTGGGAGTAATATCCTCATGTCTCAGGGCAGATGAAGCAGTGGTAAGGTACTGAGGTATGGTCTTACTGGAACTAATGTTCACATGGCTTTTGGCCAGTAAACAAACGCATGGGGATTTTAAAAAAAGACTTATTAATACACTCAATATTTACGGTCACATAACTATACACTATAAATATATAAACTACAAGTCAAAAGTTTGGACACACCTTCTCGTTTGACGATTTCCTTTGTTTTTTTATTATTGGCTAAATTGTATATCAATGTTGAAAACATCACCTATTGCTCTGATGACAGCTTTGCACACTCTTGGCATTATTTTAATCAGATTCATGAGGAATTGTCCTGGAATGGTATTTAATTAACAAGTGTTCTTCTTAGTTCATTAGTGGGATTTCTCGGCTTCTTAATGTGTTTGGGATCATCAGCTGTGATGGTAGGGATGGTACATATTTAGTAATCATATTCCACAATGGTTCTACTCCACATTATGGCAAGAACCACTTAACTAAGTAAAAGAAACAACTGTCCATATTTACCTTATTACAAAACATGTTCTGGTTTGTTAAATTCCAGGTGTTCCTACATTTTGTTTGTTTTCAATATTAATCTACAATGTAGAATAAAAACAAGAAAAAACATTGAGAATGAGACGGTGTGGCCAAACCTTTGACAGGTAGTGTACAAACACACACACACACACACACACACACACACACACACACACAACTTTCACCACTGCCTATCCTTTACTTGGTGTAAAGACTTCGAACATGAGAGAGACTAAACAGAGGTTAGAATGATGGATCAGGAAAGCTGCACCAAGCCAAAAAAACGTCTAAGACTTATTTATGCAGGTTATGAGGTTAAAACGCACTTTATGATGAAAACATACTCTGTACATACCGCTGCCAGCATATTAAGTCTATATGATTTATGCTGGTCTATTTGGGGGACTTTGTAGAGAGCAATACTGAAATCACTGAATATGAGATGGAATAACATGCTCTCATTGCCCTTTGCTGTGTGCCAGTTTTGATAGGGGGGCTATGAGTATATTTTATTCAGTGCTGAAAGAGGCTAGTAGAGAGAAAAAGGAGAAATAAAAAAGCAGAGTGCATTTTAATATTGAACTACAAAGCACACAAAAATGAACCTCCTGCAACAGCCTGCCAACCCTTCAGTAAAAGAGACAGAGAAGGAGAGACAGAGAGAGAAGGGTGGATGATATATATATAAAAATTCCAAAGCCTTTTTGTCATTTAACACCACTGGTGCCCCATCAATCTTTGTACATTCCCTGTTCTGTGCACTGCCAATAGGGCAACAGTTCATGAACAGTTCCCAAACAGAAATATGTACAAAATAAATGAACAAATAAGTAAAAATACACTACAAAAACCAAGATGTTGTGTGTGTGTGTGTGTGTGTGTGTGTGTGTGTGTGTGCGTGTGCATATACATAACAAGGCCTGTAAGTAAGCTAAGTATTGTGAGGCACTCACTTCACTACCTAGTACCGGCAATAACCTTGTCTTGACAGTGTTCTTCCATTTTCCATCCAGTCCACATACACTACAGCACATACACTGTCATCATTGCCTACCTGCTGCAGCCACTTGGTGTAGTTGTCTATTGCCACCTCCAGGTGTAGTATCCTCTGGTAATAAAGGCTCTGTTTCAACAGCGGAGCATCTCTCTGAACACTGTTCCCCTCATATTCATCACCGTTCTCTGGAGGACAGCATTTACCTCGCTCCTCCATGTTCTCTGGTAAGATAAAGGTGTAGGTGCACTGACCATGCTGAGTGGAGCTTGACTGACCGCCACGGCTGCTGGCAGAGATATCTGATAATCCGTCCACAGAGAGATTCTGAACACTGGATGTTCTCGTCAGAAGAAGAGTGACAGAAAAGAACAGAGGACCAAGGCTCATCATTTTTACAACAGACAATTTCCTGACACTCGCCTATATGTCAAGTTAGGAATGAAGTGACCTCCTGTGCATGAGCTTTGAGAATGAAACAACAGGCTGAATAGAGAGCGAGCTCAATCTAACAAGGTCTCACCCCTCAAAACTTTCAAAGATCCAAGCCTGTAAGCCCGTGTCCTTTAGGAAAGTCAGATGAGTTGGAGGTTGAGAGACAGTCCAAAGAAAATGCTGCTCCATCCAGCTGGACAGCATTCAAGTAAACTATAAATCACCACCTTCATTCAGCTGCAGTCTTCAGCACAATAAGGTTTCTTCATCAGAGTGTAGTGTCTTTTCCAACTCTTTGGTGGCATAGTCGTCTCAGGCTCCACATGTGCTGTACACATGAGGGTACCAGTGAATGGGCTTTGCGGAGAGTGTGTAATGATTTAGAGTGTGTAAAGACTGTGTAGGCTGCTTGTTCCTGTTCTCTCTGCCTTTTAAAAAAGGGCTGCACTGCTCAGTACAGTAAGAACACACTGCATGTTGCCTGTGTGCCTCCCATAAAGGGTGACTGCACAAGAATGTGAGGGAGGGTGTGTGTATGTATGTGTGTGTATGTGTGAGAGTGTGTGTGCACAACTGGATGAAATTTGAAGACTGGATGAAATTGAAAAGATTGTTCTAACAAGAACTATACCTGAATATTTCAAATGAATATTTTCAAACATTTTACAGATGCTAGCACAATAGAATTTTCTCAGTTAAAGTGAAAAAAAAGCATCCAAATGTCATTGTTTTTGCAAATGATTGTTCAATGAATCATCTCAATGCTGGAGGGCTCTCAAGCCAAGAGGACAAAAAGCGACATACAGTCATTTTCTATTTCTGTGAATTCTTTTATGATATCTCACACATTTCCACAAAAGAATTAAAACATAAACAAGCAGTTGTGGAAGTAAGACTTTGCATCTCTTTTAAAACACCTGTTTGTTTTAAATGTTCTGCACAGAGAGTAATAATCAGGGAGTGAAATACTGTTTTGTGTTATTGTAACGGCACTAGATCAACACACTGCCAATAAAAACCCTACCAAAGACTGAAAGGGTTACTACAATCTGACCTAAACAAGTGCAAGTAAGGGCATGTTTGGGGCAACTGCTAGTGACCATTAGACTATACTGCCAGCTATCTTGTCGATGTTAGCTATTTGACCAACGACTTGACCATCAGTTCAACAGTTACTACACTAAGAAGCTAATTCATTAAAAGCAATTCCTTTTCTATTAAAAAATGCTTTCATTCCATTACAATACAAAACATCTAATGTATAAACATTTATTTATACAAAATATTTATTTTATGCCATAGTCAGTCAAACAGTTTTTATAAAAAAAAGTCAAACACATGTTTTTCATGTGGCCAATCTCTGAGTGTGTTCATGTAGCCAGTGTAACTGAGGCATTAAGTATTTGCTAGACCTTCACATGTCAGACAACACACCGTTGAAAGATTTAACTGGTATTACTGATGGTCACATTTTACTGTATGTCTGAATGAACAAAACAGCAGTTATTAACTTGTATAGTTTGAGATTTAGAAAATCATTATCAAGACCAGAGATGAAAAAACTGCTCAAATGAAGTGTCTTCAAAAAGTTCGCTATTCTTTTATATTGCTTTCTGTTTGATTTTGCTGCATTCCCATTTTGCTGAAACTCAGCAAGTGCAAGTGCATTTAATGATCATGCATATTGCATGTGGAGTAGCATTTATAACAAATACAAGCATATTGGTTGAATTTTAATGAATTTAGGGAGCTTTTTGATATTTATTTTTTTATTAGTGAATGCTGATTCTCCAATATCGCCTGTTCCACTGCCAAATAGGGCGTTTAGTGGTTCGACAGACACTGAATGATGAAGAGTAAGAGAACAACAGTATGACTATAAACAGGGATGGTTGAATAGCCTAAATCCATTCTCAACTAAAAAGATTGATGTCACTGCAGTTAAATGAAGATTCAAATAAAGATCAAAGCACTTTACAAAAAACAAGTAGATGCCGAAAACTACTTAAATGCTCGGTAACTTAGAGCTGCAGTGGAACACCAGCATCTATCACTACAGGACCTGAGGTTTGTGAGCCTCTGGTCTTCTCCTTCTTTATCCTTTGAGTCTCAAATAAAATCATGAACCTCAAACATGAGATGTGACCAATTTCAAAACAATATACAAGAGCTGATATTAACAGAACAAAAGTGATAGAATACTTGCCTCTAGACCAAGAGGTCATGGGTCCTGTCCCATGTATTTAGGGAATGGTCATGTATTTAAGTCACTTTGGATAAAAGCATCTGCTAAATCCAAGAAGAAAAGAAGAACCAGCTGTCCTCAGCCATCCTTGTGAACTTCTACCGCTCTACAATAGAGAGCATCCTAACCAGCTGTGTCATAGTGTGGTATGGGAGCTGCACTGTTGCTGAGCGTAAGGCACTGCAGCGGGTCACAGGGACTTCACTTCCATTCCTCTGGACATCCAGAGGAAGCACTGTCTGCGTCGAGCACGCGGTATTCTTAAGGACTCCTCTCACCCTGCCCATAGTCTGTTTTCTCTCCTGCCTTCTGGCAAATGCTTTAGGTTACCCCGGACAAGAACCAGCAGACTAAGGAACAGCTTTTTTCCCAGAGCTGTCTCCATGCTGAATTCTGCCCCTTACTGACCCCTTTGCCCCCCCATACACTCTTCTGACATTCATTGCACTATTTAATTTTGCACCTTTTGCACATAATCATTGCACTACTCTGTACATACCCACTGTAAATGCACATATCCATTGTACATACACATTGTAAATGTCTAATTATACATTTTTATAAATATGTCAATATCTGAGATAGTAGATAACACCTTGTAAATCTTGTCCATATCTATTGCATATTTATAATTAGTTTAGAAACCATTACTTGTTCATCTACATGTAATTCCTGATTATAGTTAACACAAACTGTACATTATGTTCATATTACTGTACATTCATCTGTAAATATTATCCAGTTTCTACTTGTACATATAACCTTACGTGCACTTATAACTTATACCTTTATCCTGTAATTGCTGTTTATTGCACTTATGGTTAGACCTAAACTGCATTTCGTTGCCTTGTACTTGTACATGTGTAATGACAATGAAGTTGAATCTAATCTAATCTAAATGCCATAAATGTAAAAGAGTTTAAAGATGACTGTAGTTCTATCAAAGGTTTTCAGTCGAGTACATGTGTAAAATTACTGCAAAATATATATATGATATATATATCATGACCAAACTACTTGTTGAATTGTACATTATGGTTTTGCTGAGTCCTAAAAATATTCGGTGTTACGAAGAAGTGCAAGCTGGGTTTGTTGTCATGCCAGCATGATGTTTAACAGTCTGCTCCTTCACCCAATTGGCTTTAAGCCCCAGGTCTCAGAGGGGACACTTTCTAGTCTCTTCTCCTCTTGGCCTCGAAGGCAGTACAACTGACCCCTGCTAAATGTACTCTGTCTGGAATAATATTCTGAGTTGATGTATTCTAAACAGCTTTTAGAATGCCTCGAAGATGAGTATTATTTGAAATGTCATCATGTAATTTCACATTTCTTATTGACTTAGTCAGGGTATGCAAAACTGACTGGCTCAGTGTGTTCCAATATGATAAGTACAGGATTGTCTGTTTGAATCTCAGAGACCCAACAGGCATCTTAGGAAATGTTAACTGAAGATAGGGTTCTGACTGAGCATAACAAAGCTACATGATTTCAACACGGTTTCAACAAGAGGACCAGAGAGGTGAAAGAATGTATTTTTTCCTCAGGAAATCTGATGTGTGCTATACACAAAATGTCCACTAATCTGATGCTCTCTGCTCATTCAATGTTTTTTTTTTTTTTTTTTTTTCAAATTAAGGACATTAATTGGTAGGCTTCCCCTCTCACGCGCGTGCAGTCACATGAACACTCGCTAGATATTGCAGCACTGCTTTTAGGATTTCACTGCATTCAGCCACAAAAAAATTAGCAAAGTCAGGTACGGATGTTGGATGATTAGATGGATCACAAACACCACTTCAACTCAACCAAAAAGTAATCCTTCCAATCCTTCCTGCAATGGGCATGTGCAGCTGCACCAGAGCATCCCATTTTGCTTGCAGTGATTTTCTCTGGAGATTATATTAGCTGCGTTCACAATTAAGTCTTTGTGTCAACGTGGGCACCATAAAGTAGCCAAATTCCTTAATGATAATGAGTCTCTGTATACGTTTGGATGCACTGTGTACTTTCATTTGGCTTTCATTTCGCCATCTAGCGGTGACGTCGTAAAAGTGCAATCTCAGAAGGAACGCGTTTTCTTGCAAAAAGTTAAGTCGGAACCAACGCTACTGGCAGAAGTTCGCAACTTTTCAGGTCACCAGCTCTCAATAATTCATGTGAGATAAGCAGCAGCAGAAAATAGCAGCTGGAACACTTGGGTTGGCCAAATGCATGGCATCAGGGTTTTCTGTAGCAGAGCAGCCCTTAGACCTGCTTTTGGAGCATCAAGAACAAGAAGTAGGTCAGAGTCCAAAGTAGGTTAGCCTACTGTTCACAGAAAAAAAAGCTTTTCTGAAACATTTTGTCAGAATATATCATGTGACAGCAATTCTGATACACCATATCTCCACCAGATGGCACTGCTGGATGAATAAAGACTACAAAACAAGTCAGAGGAACACAGAGCCCTAAAAGACCCCCTCCCCCTTCATTAAACTAGAGGCAGCTTTTTAGACTAAGTAGGAGTATAATACTTAACTAAATAGCAATTGGCCCATTACTTCCAGTGAAGAATCATCTTACTGCTTCATCATACCAATACATATTGGACAACACCATACTTTGTGGACACACTGTTTGAGGAAGGTCCTTTTCTACTCCAGCATTACTTTGCCTCTGTACAAAGCGTAAAGGCATGGTTGGATGAGTTTGTTGAGGAAGAACATGACTGCTTCACAGAGAGCCATGACCTCAACCCCATCCAATACATTTGGGATTAAGTGGAAGATTGCAAGCCAGACCTTCTCATTCAACATCAGCACCTGACCTCATAAATGCTCAACAGAATGAATATACAAATCACCCACAGAAACACTCTAAAATCTTGTGGAAAGATATTAAAACCTATGTATTTGAATACAATGTCATCAAAGCCCTTTTTGGTGTAATGGTCATGCACTCTAATACTTTTGCCCATATAGTATATTACACAAAAACTCAATGCATAATATTTTGACAGAATACAGGTTTAAATTAACTTTCATTCCTGAAATTTTAATTGGTTGGTTGGTTGAATATTGTGTGTATCTGCGTCAAAAATATTATCCTCTATTGTCTCATGTTCTATGCGTGAGAGCTGGCAGCTGTTTTAGTTAAACTTGCTAATTCACCAATGGCTGAATTTCTTCTAGATACAAATTAGTAGCGTGGACAAAAATAATATTCTAATTGTTTTCTGTTCTTTCTGTCTCTATTGTCCTCTCATTTCCTATCACTAATAGTGTGTATGTTGTGATAATACAGTTTGCTCCTTTAAAAAAGATTCAATGCAGTGGTTTTCTCTTCACAGAACATGCTAATATGTCATCAGTGACCTTTACTGAAGGCGCTCAGGCTAAGAGCATGCTAAAGCTGTGATACTTCAGTCTTTTCACATGACTGTAATAATTCGTTTTCAGTGAGAGCTAGACACTGTCATTAAATTATGAACATGACAGCTTTGTACATTAGTACAAATAAGAATGTATCAGTCTTTATCATGTCGCAATAGTCCCAATCCTTCATCAGCTTTGTCATTGTGTCAGTGCTTGTCTATGTTCATATTTAAAGGCAGATCTAGTTTTAAAAAGTTTTGTACATTGTAGTTTTATAGAGATGATTTGAACCTAAGTCCTGTCTCTTATTACAGATGGAGGCTGTTAGTTATCAATCTATTCTAAAGTGAGACGAATGAAATCCAGTTACAGAAAATAAAGTGCTGGACAGTTAAAGTGACCTTCAGATCAATGGTGTTTATCTTACATAACTGGGTGTTGTGCAGCTTAAGCAGTTATAGACAGTAACGAGCTTTGCAAAAGATTTGAGATTCCCTATTTGTCACATACACAGTTATACAAGTACAGCGTTTATTGAAAAGTGCCCTTAAACTGTCAGTTAGACTGTGAGGAAAATATATAACATTCAAATAAACATTATAAGCATAAACAAAAACTGAAGTGTTTAAATATAATGGAATAGAGTACTGTAAAGTGCAGTGTTCTAGTTTGCTGCTGATGTACATAGACTTAAATAACAGACGGTAGCTTAGATACAGCAAGAGAGTCCTGTTTGGGTTATAATGAAAGTCGTGTCCTCGTTAAGTCTTATGGTCTGAGGGTAGGAGCTCCTTCTGTGTCTTTCTTTTCTGGCCATAATACTTCTGAAGTGTTTACCTGATTTCAGCAAGACAAACAGACTGCGGTAATAAGAGTCTCTTATGATCTGATGATTTTTGACCTGGTCCTCTATCTCCTGGTGTAAATATACAGAAGTGACAGGATTATTTCTCATGAATAAAAAAAAATTCTCAATTGGCTCCATTCTGTTAATACAGTGCGATGAGTGAATGCACAATCTTCGTAACGTGATCTTTGTTTACAAGCTTTGAAAAGGTCTGTTTGGAGCCATGTGTAAATTCCATGTAATGCACATGACTGATGAATGTTGATATACAGAGAAGTGGAACAAGAGACCAGTATGCACTCGCCGGAAAGGTCTCCGGACAAACACCTTTGTGTAATGCATTCTGTATTACTGCTTAAGATAACTGACCAAAATCATCATAACTGAAGCACCCGTGTACTTCAGTGTGTTTTTGATTTAAAGTTTTGTTCCAAACAAGAGCAGACATAAAGATTGATTTTCTAGATAATGATTAACCCAAATCAAAGGCAAAAAGGACATACACTCACCTAAAGGATTATTAGGAACACCATACTAATACGGTGTTTGACCCCCTTTCGCCTTCAGAACTGCC
>JBBPDB010018205.1:0-12541 GCA_037974465.1 Brachypetersius altus | reverse complement strand
ATATATATATATATATATATATATGTGTGTGTGTGTGTGTGTGTGTGTGTGTGTGTGTGTGTGTGTGTGTGTGTGTGCGTGTGTAAATGAATAGAACAATTTCTATTGGTTTATTTAGCCAAACTGTATTTTTTTAAACTGCAAAATATGAAAACTGATACACAAATAGTGATACACAAATACGCAAATATTGAAACTACATACACAAGAAGGCAGAATGTCCATAATAGTCACATGTGCGCTGGATGAGCAGGTCTTATCTTTTGCATCCATCCCTCTCTCCTGGTCAGCAGAGAGGAAGACGAGGGCAGAGGAGGAGGAAGAGTAAAGCGCTATGGGAGGTGCGGTGGATTACTCCATTCCGTAATCAAACTCACTTCAGTGCTCCTGTTCAATCAGACACCTGCTATTAAGTTGATAAATACACTTTTCGCAGTGAGGGGCCCGAGTGGTTGAGTAGCCCTGGATGCCGCCCTGCCTTTTTCACCCCCCCTCCCACTCCACCATTATCTCACATTTCACACAAGCCACCCAGAACCTGCCCAAATGCCTCCCCTGATCTGGGACGACTGCACTGTATCAGTGACTCACCTCAGCTGGGATGAGGGAGGGAGTGCTTTAAAAAAAAGAAAAATGTTCCGGGGTACACTAAGCTCCATTAGTTTGTACTCTCTCTCCTTCCTTCCTCTATTAATTCCATTGCTGGTAATGAGTTAAAATTGGACAGTGTCTCTTTTGTGGTCCGGGATGCGGCTTTTCCTCCTTAATCTCCCATCTTGGCCTTTCAGAGATGGCCTGGGACGCGGCCCCCTGTTGGTGCCCCCCCACAGAGAGCCTTACAACGCCTGCCGCCGCTGCTTATAAACACTAAATAGGCACTGTCAGGAAAGTCTCTCTCTCTCTCTCTCTCTCTCTCTCTCTCTCTCTCTGTATCTCTCTCTCGTGCGGTATCACTCTCTCTCTCTCTCTCTCTCTCTCTGTATCTCTCTGTTCTGGATATGGAGATACATTTTAAAAAGCTGTTGGCTCGCCCATTTGACTTCTTTACCAAGCAGAAGCACTGACCCCCTTAAGCCCCAAGGGCCTGTATAAGAGCCTGTACGTTTGTTTCTCACTCCTCTAACTACACAATTTACAAATGTACAACATGTGCGTAATTGGTTTCCTAAGCTTACCTAAGAGCTCCTTAGCTAATGTTGCGAACAAGTAAGAGAAGCTAATGCGCTACAATTAGTCTGTTAAAGATTACTAGACGGTTCCACAGTTTCAGGGAAGTGTGGGGTGGCTCAGACGTGACCTTTGCATGGTGCTAATTGGTGGGGTGCTTGTTAGCTATGTTAACTTTGCTCCAGAGATGTCAAATATGTATCTGTTACACATGTGAAGATGAATCGATTGGTCTTTCTTTCAGTATGTTCCAGTTCCCATAAAAAGGCATTGGCAATTTAAAATGAATCTATTGCAAACCATAAGCATAAGCATTTGTATAATAGCACATTTAGTTTAAGGTCTTTTATGGAAGCTTGAATGAAACAGTTTTCAAATAGTTGAAGCAGGTTTTGTATAAAACCTCATATTTAATAAAAAATTCTGATATATTGTGATTAAAAGTAAAGATTTTTTTGGGTCACAAACACAGTTATTCAGGTACAGCATGTAGTGAAACAAGTCCATCATTCCCTTATTACAGGACAGATCCTGGTTTAACTATTTTTATGTTTACTGCATAATTCCATGAGTTCCTTTGTCATTTTGTTTGTTCATCTACTAATGAAGGAAATAATAAAAACAAAGAAGAAGCCTTGAATGAGACGGTGTGTTCAAACGGTGAGGTAGACAGTACATTTGTGCTGTAATGAGCGCGTAAAAGTTTTTGGCATGTCTTACTTTGTCTAGGCAGAGCTACTTTAGGCCTTAAAGGCAGTCGTCAACTGCATCCCAGACTAAGAAGGAGAGCTGCTGTTCAGTGCGATTAGCAATGTTTGCTCTAATGTGTTTTTCTCCCGCCGATAATCACACCCGTATGTGTCTCAAAAAAGGGTTCCACCACTGCGGGGGAGTCCTCCGCTGTCTCTCTTGTTAGCGGGAATTATCTGAACTGTAAATGTACAATTGAAATATTTACATGTGAACGTTTGGACTCTTTTCTCTCTCTTTTTAGTGTTCCTTCCCTTTTTTCTCTGTTCTTTGTCTCTACTCATTTCTTTCTTTCTTTCTTTCTTTCTTTCTTTCTTTCTTTCTTTCTTTCTTTCTTTCTTTCTTTCTGTTTTTCTGTCAGTTATAGTTGTAAGTTTCAGTTGCTGTCAAATAGTTCGATGAAAAACTATTTCTGTCAAATATTTGATGTCTAATGTGAAGTTTTGTTCAAAAACTGGTTACATGAGCCTCCAAACCATCCACAGTTCAGAACGGCCTAAGTGCTAACATGCTGCCAGCTCTCAAACCTCCAGCCGAACAGTGTTTCCAGTACACTTGAGTAAATGTTTGGGATTTGAATCAAAATTAGATTAGATCCCGTTAGCTAAACACCTAGTACATGCAATCGAGGAGAATGTACGCGAGATTACGGGAGTTAAAATAATTTCGATTGTTATTTTTTTGCCCTACACGTTTTGGCCTTAGCCTGGTGTCCAGCTTTGTGTTTCTCTCTCTCTCACGAAAACAAACTTTGAATGTTGTCCGTAAAGCAATTTCCTTCGTTCTTATTGAAAACATGAAGCTGCTCTGGAAGAGGAATATCATGTGTCTTGTTGGTCGCCCTCCGAAGTGATCGCATTCCTTTCTCGCTTCAAAGCCAACATTCATAACTCTGCGGTCAAAGTTCAAACATGGTGGGAAAAAAAAAAAAAAAAAAACATAACATGTATGTCCTGAGCCGAAGATGGCGTATGTCACTGATTGAGTTGCAAAAGCAACAGAAGCAGGCGTCTTGCTGGCCCTGGAGTTTGCTGACTGGCTCTGTTCAGACGGCCCCAGTCCAATCCATCATGTGCGAGGAGACCCAGGCTGGCCCAGCCCAGAGCAGCCCCTCCATGGTTGCAGAGCAGCGGCGGCTCCAGGCCACTATATCACCCGCCTCTGAATGAGCAACCCCGCGCTGACCCGGCCAGGGGAGGAAAACACATGTTCTCCGGCTCGGCTGGGGCTGGCTACCTGCAGGGAGGGCTGGGAATACCTCCAACGGGAGGCCGAGCGATGGAGGGGGGGTTAGGGGGGACAGAGGAGGAGTAGAGCCACTACCACTCACTGAGTGGCCATTAGTTGGGGGTGAGGGGGGTGGATATGTTGCCATGATGTCAGTTTCAACAGTGCCTCTTCACTCACAATCCAAATCTTAATTGATATTTGAAATCTGAATTACAAGGGGAGTGTGTGTGTGTGTGTGTAGGGATGTGACTACCAACATGTGTATTGCCTTACAGGGTCTTTCGCTTATTTTAGAACCCAAAGTGTTTAAGGTTTTTATGTACGTATGTAAGACATATGTACGTTCATTTATTGCGGAAGCAATCGCACTATTGTTCTTCTTGAGGTGGAATTTTGCGCCTCTTCTTCTCCTACAGTGTTTGAAATATTGGCCTGGTTTAAAAATTGATTGTGTGGTCAAGTCGCTTTTATAATGTATGGGGAGACGAAGCGGATGGTCGAATCGCCTTAAAAATGTGCGTGAGAGAGAGAGAGCGCCTGTGATGTCACGGCTAAGGTGGTCAGAATGAGATAAAGCACAGAAAAACACCTCAGTCTTGTGGAGCTAAACACACAGCAGACTCATAAACAGACTTCAAGGCACTAACGCTCAGGTCAGGTCTAAAAAAAGTGTGTCACTGTTTGAATTCACGCTTTGAGCTGAATTTTTTTTAAAACTTTTTTTGGCTGTAAAACCAACGTGTCTCCAAACACTGGTTCTACACAAACCATGCAATCACACTCTGCTCTTTCTCAGAGAGAAGCAATCTGTTTAGTTTTGGGCTTGTTTACGGTTCTCTTCCTGACCACAGCAAAATCACTGGGGATTAAAATTTTTCATCACCGTTTAAAAGGATGGCAGATGGACCACAAATATGTGTTAGATTCCCCTCAACTCTCCACAAACCCCGCCGCCCAAAACACAGTACAAGTTGTGCTGTTTGGGCTAAAGCAGGTGAGGGAAGTGGAAGCTGCGAGTTGTTGACAGAGAGGTGTTAGGGAAGGGTAAGAGGTGAGTGGAAGGTGTGTGTGTGTGTGTGTGTGTGTGTGTGTATGGTTGTGGTCATGTTGGCATGAGGCGTCCTGTGATGAAGGGTGATGTTGTATTGTAGCCTCTCACCCCAGCTTCATATCTCTGTCCCTCTGTGGTCAGTGAGGCTTCAGTCTCTGGCCAAATTCTCCAGGAAGGAGCGGCTGCTCTGGCCACACTGTTACATCTCAGATTTCTGTATGTGCAGACTTTATATACCGCACATGCAAATGCACAGTAACAGCATTCATAGCTCCATAAATTCAGTAAGTGATATAGTTTCAGTGGATGGAATCAAAGAGTTCAGCTCTGTTCCACTAGCAGCACTTGATAAAGTATTGGCCGTTTTAGCTTTTCAGTGGTAATAACCAACATTGTGCCACTTTGATTAGAAACAATAAAGCTGATAGATACTAAAGCTATTGATCTGTGGTGTCTGAGCCCTTTTTAACATCAAGTTCATTGAGCATTAATTTCAATTTCATGTCAATTTCACTTTTTGTTCACATTTATATGTAAAAACACAAAAACACACTTCAAAACACACTCATATGTGCACAATCACATACTCCAGCACACACACACACACACACTCCGCATTCACACATTCACACACTCTTTGATCTGTTTAGAGTGTTTAAACATGAAGTATGGTTATATCTCCAGATACCATTGCACTACACACACACACACACACACACACACACACCCCAAATATAGCCCTAGATACACATACATTAATCACACTCTCTCTGAAAGTTGCATTGTCTGTGTCTTTGTGATTGGTGGTGCACTTTAATTGGTTACTTAAGAATTAGGATGTAATGATGGGAAAAGTCCATTACTGGAAATATTTCAGCGAAACCACTCTAATTTTTTCTCCGTAAAGCGCCGAGCCCCGCTTTCTCTGACGCCCTGCGACAGGCACTTACAGGAGAATTGGACTTCCAGTGCTGCGCAATAGCTCGGGGACACAATTACCCAAATCAATTTCAGAAACAATCTCTGCCATCGCAAGACCCATTAAAATTTAATCCTAAATAAACTTAACATTTGTAATTCGATGAGACAATTTCATAAACGCTTGTAAAAACTATCTGATACATTATGCATGGCTGCAACTTCGGCGAATAAATAAACTGGCAATTAAAAGCAGCATTAGAGGAGAGCGAGAGAGAGAGAGAGAGAGAGAGAGGGAGGGAAAAAAATGTACGGCATTTATAAGATGTTAATTATTCAAATGAAGGACAGAAGTGAACTGTACCTGCCTGCCGTTGATGTCATCACGGTGATTAATAAAGCAATATTACCATGGCGATCCCATTGCTGTGGCGAGGCACGACCTTGCTTTATTTATTTAGCGTAATTATGCGCCATGATTAGGAATGCAAACATAATTGGATTTTTAAAATTTTTTTTTTTTTTACGTGTACGTTTGTAATTAGGCCAGCAATATGTCTTCCCCCTACTGGCATAGGCGGATGGGTTAAGGGGCGAAGGCAGAGTTTAACCCCTCTTAGAGGCTATGGAGAATCGAGTGTCAGTCGCTAGCAGTGGCACTGCAGCTCGCAAGGCCGCGATACGGTCCTTAATTGATTGTAGAGTCATGATACAGTGTAGGGATCTAGAGAGAGAGCCTGTGTGTGTGTGTGTGTGTGTGTGTGTGTCAGCGATGGCTCCAGGGTAATCGCATCCTCCAGAACATGTCGCCCTCGCTGCGGTCAGTCATGGCTGGGTACAGGCGTGCAGAACCCAGCGCGTCCCCATGCTGGGTATGACACCCCCACGTTAGAGAAGACTCCCACTGTCTCCATGTCATTTCAATTACCACTTCAGAAGTGTAGCAGCCTGAGGAGAGCAGCCACAACTGTTTTTTTTTTCTTTTTTTTTCACCCATTTCTTCATGCTTAATTAAAATACGAAGGACCTGAAATCGGCTATTTTTTGTGCGTCGCATACAAAATGCAGAGGAAGATGCACTGGGCGATAATTCTGTATCCGTTTGTATGATTACAGCATACCTCAAACCTTAATTTTAAAGTTTTGGTAGTGATTGCATAGTAAATTCAGCGCGTGCTACAAGAACAAGTGAAATAAATGTACATATGTGAGGACTGAACAGAATGAAAAATGTTGTTATAAAATGTGAGGATTTGAAATGTGGTGGTATACGCAGGGCCACTGGGGTCGTATACGCAGGGCCACTGGGGTTTAAGGGGTTAAATAACTTGATTCAGTTCAGGCACGTTCCTGCTGGACTGCAGGACGCAGTAGATGCTGGTCAAGCGGTACAGTGTGTTGGACCTGGGAGGGAAAGGTGAGGTCCGCAGCGGGCTGAGAGCACGCCGGAGTTCGCTGGATTTTCAGAGGGAGGACGGGACCGGGCTTCTGGATGGAAAAGTTGGGGAGAGGGCCTGTGGTTGCCAAGCGCCTCCTGAGGTGACTCTATCAGAGCCAGTCAAGCCTGAAATCAATCACTCAAACCCATCAAAGGCTGCCCTGCCCCGCCATTGTGAACCAGCCATCTGGGCCTCTTCATACTTTCTGTGTGTGTGTGCGTGTACGTGTATGTGTGTGAATGGAAAAGTTCATGGCATTTATCAGCATATCAAAAAGCATATTTTGCAGCTGGTAATATATGTATAATATAAAGTGTATGAAGAGCATTGCAACTATGACCGAAGCTTCCAGCATGACGGCATGGAGAACAGTGTATCCTGAGCCAAGATATTTTAGATTTTATATATTTGTTATATATCTCTTTCCATTATTTTATGCTACTATGAACCTGACATTCAACAGCAGAATATGAGAATTTGTTTTCAACGGCAGCATACTGTTATGTATTTGTAATCATTGTCACTGTAACTAATAATTGCCTGCAGAGTTCATGTTTGATGTAGAAAAATATACTTTGAAATCGTATTTACAAAAAGTGCATGAGACCAATAGCACTATGACCAGAGTTCATCTAATTTCATGCATAATACAGTAGATACTACTTAATTTTTAATGTAGAAAACACAGTATATAATAAGCACCGTATGTGTATAACACCACATTTTACTTTAGTATTATTCTGTTTTCATCCAAGTAAATGTCATTATCAGCTTAATGACTACAAAAAGGGCTTGAAAAACTACTAACTCCGTTTTTAAAGGCACATATTGCAGCCATATCACAAAATAATATTAATTGTATTTTTAAAAAATGCAACATACATACAAAAGCACATTTTAAAGCATTAACCTAAATTAAGACTTAAGAATATTTTATAATTCACCTGTGAAACTCTCCTTTTCAAGGTTTTTTTCAGACACTGACTCACATACCTTTACTATTCAGTGCATTGAATCAATACCACTATTACCATTCCATCATAATTGGTAAGGATTATTTTTTTACACCCATACATCTATCAAATAAATGTCCACAATATATATCTCAGCAATGCTAACATTACCAGAGCCAACATCATTACCAGTAATTCACTAGATATTAGAGTATACCAGGTCCTAATGCGCCACATTATGGGGCGACACATTAGGACTCCTCCGTTTGGCATTAAAGCCTGACTCTGCGGCTCTTTAACGAGGTGCAGGAAGACGAGACTGTGTTTTTCTGGCCTCTTATGGGCAGCTATCCCAGTCCAACTCATGTACTCCCCACCTTCCCACCAACAGACATGGCTCAACCCCACCAGCCCCTACCCCTCTAGCCCCCTACATCATAATAAGTACGCCTCAGAAAACTCGCAGAGGAACTTGGCTCGGCGCAGTGACCATCAGAGGGCAGTAGAGCACTGATCTTCCCTCACTAACACTGCAGCCTGTAAACCTCCTGCACTGTGGGGACCCGCTGAGAGGTCAGAGCCAAAGCACAGTGGCCGGCTAAACTTACGGCACCACCGATGATGCAGAAGAGGAGCGCTGAAGCATATAGGGCAGCAGGAGCAGTAAGTGTAAACAAAGACACAAGGCTTGGGCCTTGCTGGCGCTCGGGGTGTCTTCGTCGGGCTAAAGTGTGCTAGACAAAGAGTAATTGTGTATGGACTGGGTTATTAGCCGAAATCTATCCACAGTATATATCACTTTGCAGGCGATCTCATCTCTGAAGACTCAGATGTCTTTCGAGTATATTAATATGATAACTCAGCAATTCTTTTTTTTTCACCCCCCCCCCCCACCCCTTTGTAATTTATGTAAAGGTCTTAGTTTTCCATTTGAATCTGCATTTTTATGGTATTTCCTGCCGTTCCAAGTGCAATCACGAAACGCTAATTTTATGACCGATTATGTTCTCTGGAATGACATTTGGAGAGATCAAAGACCAATTTAAGCTATTACTGCACGAACATAACGCAGTGGAGGTATTACCAGTTTATGACTTCCTGCCGGAATTTAATACAGACAATCTCCCCGCAACTGCACAAAAATGACCTCACATTCTACATAAAGTATGAGACACGCGCATACACACGCACACACACACACGCACGCACGCATACGCTCCTGATCCATGTTTCAATAAGCCTGCTTGGGATGGGGGGGCTCTTCTTTGCATTTGGTCCTAATACCTGCTCCGAAAATCCCCCCCCCTCTACGCACCGGGGCCGATAATCTGTCGCCCCCACAAATTGAGATTTAAAGCCAAGTTTATCTCGGTTCTGAATTGCATTACTGTACACGGCCCAATGCCACAAATCTTCAATCTCTGCCCCTTTATGAGATAACATCAATGTTTTATTCAGGAAATCTAATTTTGGAAATATGCTCTGTTTAGTATGCCTCATTAAGTGGACCAATGATCCTGCAGTGTCCTTTCTTTTGTCTTTTACGGAAACAAAAGTTTCCGTGCGCCGCAGACGACTCTCAGATGGCTCGTCATTCAGCATGTCCTGCACATTTTACACAAACGACACCCTCCGTTAAAAATTTACATACAATTTTCCTGCATTTTTCTTCAAGTGACAAATCTCGCCCAAATACAGTGGTCAGTTATGCTTAACGTAGCTCACATAGTATCTTTTTTTAAAACTTTTTAAAATGCTACAATTAAAAAAGAATACAATTTAAATTCAATAAGTGTTCATATAAATATTTTTATATTTTCTATAAAGCTAATGAAATCACACTGTATCTATTTACATGGCTTTTACAGGAATGATTTAATATGAGAATAGTAACATAAAATAATGAAGAAAAAGAAATCGCCATATTGTTTACAAAGTCGTTGTAGTACTATGAAGTGTATATAAAGTATCATGAAATACGTCACCTGAAATCAGACTATATCTGTTTAAATGAGTTTTATGATAATAATTATTATAAGAAGATTAAAAAAAAAAAAAAACTAACACAGAAAAAGTCATGCTGATGATGCTTCATAACCCAATGGACTCGAGCAACTTGAGTCTAAAGAAGTCGCCGCACTTGAGTAAGAAAATAAAATAAAAAATGCAAACTTTTCTCAAAGTGAGAAATGCTGTCGACGCTTGCATGTGTGCATTTGCCGAAGTTCATGTTTTGCTGGATGCCGGCGGTCCCGGGTGCAATGTTGCAGGGCCGACTTTCTCTGTTATGTACACAAGCGCTCCTTGCTGTGAAGGGGTCCCATAGTTAAGAAATTCACTTAGAGAAGTGGAGGGTCTGCAGCCAGGGAACACACAGGCTTCTGTATGCACCACCTACACACATTAGAGCATGACCATTTGCCCCGAGTCCCAGCTGGGACAAACACACACAAAACCGGATTTAATTGGATATTTGTTCTTTGAGTTTTATGGGTGTTTTTAATTCGGCGGTGTTCGTGTTTTCGTTATTGAAGTTATTATTTCTTAGGCAAGAGACAGCGCCACATTTACCTCAAATTACGAGTTTTATGAAAGATCTAATATTCTTGTGCTATCACATAAAAATAATTAGAACAATTAAAAAGAAAATTCAAGACCTCCTCAGAATAATGGTATTTTTCTATCATTTTTCTTGTATTTTGTTTTGGGTCGAGGACGTTTATGGATTCCGTGGGCCTACAAAAGGCAAACATTTGCACACATTTATTAGCCATGCATGAAAACGTTTACTCGCTTAGGAGGGATCAAACACATACGTGTAAAGAAAACAATACACGTTTACACGCGCTAAATCCACAGAGTGCATGTAGAGCAGTGACTGTAATGAGAATACTCTTGTTAAAAAGCTCAAACGAAGCAAAGCTTCTAATGAGCGCACTTGCTGTTGTGTCTGGGATCGTTTTTGTTTGGCATGACCAAATCTAGTGCTAAAGAGGTGTAAAGGGTTGGAAAAGGAGCTGGAAAAAACCTGTACACACCAACGGCAACGTCTCCAAACACAGTCGCTGTGTTTACAAGAGCCAGAGGGCAAAGCAGGACCCACTATTTCCCTCCTGCTAATTGTTTGATTTCCTGTTGCCGCTTGAGAGTCAGGCACAGCTCTGTTTGTGTGTGCGTGTGTGTGTGTGTGTGTGTGTGACAGAGTGAGAGGGAGAGAGGAGACAAAATTTGTGGAGAGATCACATGTCGGGCCTCCTTCATTTATTTCTAACATGCCAATTGCTGGAGGCGAGTCTTTCT
This sequence comes from Brachypetersius altus, assembly GCA_037974465.1. Taxonomy (NCBI): domain Eukaryota; kingdom Metazoa; phylum Chordata; class Actinopteri; order Characiformes; family Alestidae; genus Brachypetersius; species Brachypetersius altus. The sequence goes on along the minus strand of JBBPDB010018205.1, from coordinate 1,733 downwards.
TATTCCCTCTCTGGAGCTTTGCAGAAATACCAAACAGTATCATCCCCTGTCGCTCCTCTCCTCCATCTCAGCTTTGTCACCCCATCCATGACACGAAACACACACACACACACACACACACACACACAGCCTATTTGTAGAGTCCTGCATGTAATCATTTCAATATATATACATATTGTGTGTGCATGTGTGTGAATTCATCTCCTGATATAAAATTGTGCTAAAACTCCATAATTTAAATTTTTTTTGCTATTTTTTGTGTTATAAAGTTACCCGTTTAGAATTCTTTTGCTATTTTTTGTGTTATCATGTTACCAGTTTAGACTACCATAATATTTTCAGGCAGTGGTGATATACGTACAGATCTATACACATTTTCGTCTCAATATATCTACATGTAATACTATTAATACATCCCATTTATATCTTGTATATCTCTACACATAACAAAATTGCCCAACATATACATACAGAAGCAGTTTTCTAAGCCTAACCCTATATCGTATCCTCACCCAGTGAACAGAAATATATGTTTTTTTTTGGGTTATGTTTTTATTTTAAAGATGAATATAGCTTCTGTGCTGGTTTTCATACACGGTCAGGACATTTTATCTTAAAGAATGTATTGAGACAAAGATATACTAACTCCACATCCACCCACTGGTAGCATTAAAATACAACAACAGCAGTAATGGACAGAGTAGAAGTCTACAGTTTTGGCTCATTTCATATGGGCTGCTCCTGATTGACTGAGTGGTGGATGTGATTTTGGGGTTGTAGGGGGGGTGCTGGGAGCACACACTGCGCCATCTCCACTGCTCCATACCCCTCACACCGGGATGCAGAGGCTGTCATCAGTCCGATATATATTTTTTTTGTGCCAAATATCCCCCTCTCCATCCTGCTCCAATCCCAGCCTCTTTTCCAGCAGGTGGCGGCTTTTAAAGCTCCTGTTAGTGGGCTAGCGCTCCGGAGACGACACGTTTACGATGAGACGCGGAACTGGCCAGAAAAAGAAGGCTCCACAGGCTTTGGTCCCAAGACTTATGGGCCCCGAAAGCTCATAAAGAGCCCCCGAGTACTCCATCTCTGCCTTATCAGGCCCCTCTGTTATTATCATGCAAATGCACCGTCATAAAAAAAAAAAAAGCGAAAGATTGTTTTAATCGGATTGTGCTTTCTTTTTTCACTTTTGTTTCTGTGTGTGCCTTTTGGACCCGGGACGGCTTAGCTGTCTCCAGGCAGCGCGGGGCTGTGGAGGCCACGGGCCGCTTTCGGCGGTGCCCCCATCCCGGCTCACCTCCAGACGCCAGCCTTGTCTCTTTAAATTAGCCTGACGTGGGGGAGAAGCTAATGACAATCAGTTGGGCTTCCGTCTGCCGCTAAGGATCAGGGAGAGAATAAAAAAGAAAATTAACTTTCATTAAAGTGGGACAGTATCAGAGCAGCCAGACAAAGGCAACATACAGACGACCGCAGGGTTTTCCCGCCGGAGATGTTGGCGTAAGACGATAAATACGCAATCAATTCAGTTCAGCTTACATACATACGTCATTCTTGCAGTTATAACTGTGTAAAACCGTACACATTTATTAGAGAATACTGGACTTTTCATCCAATAAGTAAATCAGATGGTATTTTCAAACCACAATAATAAGGTTTTGGTCAGATGATATATTGTAGAATTACAATAATGGACAGTTAACACAGTACACAAGAGAGATCAGTAACTG
>JBBPDB010018196.1:0-12542 GCA_037974465.1 Brachypetersius altus | reverse complement strand
GGATGTCGAGGAGAGACTCTGAGTGTGTTGGGAGGAGGATGTCGAGGAGAGACTCTGAGTGTGTTGGGAGGAGGATGTCGAGGAGAGACTCTGAGTGTGTTGGGAGGAGGATGTCGAGGAGAGACTCTGAGTGTGTTGGGAGGAGGATGCTAAGGGAGCTGCAGGGAAGAATGGAATGGTAAGGCCTAGTTTAAGGATGCGGTGAGGGAGAACATGCAGGCAACTGGTGTTGATCTGCTGTCAGAAAGTAGAAGTAGAGTCCACACGTATCTATCTATTGACCTATGGCAGTTTCTCAGCCTGGACTGCTTTTCAAATGAGGCACAAATCAAGGCAGCCATTTAGAACAGTGGTGTTTTCCATGTTCAGTCCTAAATTATATTTATCTATGCTTCTTTAGAGAAAATACTTGCATATAAAGCATTATTAAAGTTTAAAAAAACTTAACGGATAAGACAATTAAGAAATGGCCAAAACTTAATAGTGTATGTGAACAAGATTGTAGGCCAGCTTAACTATCTTTAAGTTATCTGTAGGCCCCGAAATTAATTTCCCTCTTTTCCTGTGAACTGGGCAGGTTTTCAGGCTCTGGGTGCCGTCTACAACTGCATATCCTGCCAGTACGACACCTGTGAATTCCCACTGGATTGCCCTTGTGAGTTTACATTGTCCTTTATTCTTCAGCTCTTCCTTAGGCTGTCCTGTATCGATGCTTTCATAGCTCATCCTTTACATTGTTGTAATTGTTGTTGTAATTCAAAAATTACAATAAATATTCCAGTATCCAATCTCCAATCACAATAAAATCTTAATACATTAATGCATGTTAAATTCCACCACAATTTCTATCATTTTCCCTGTCATTCAGAGGTCAATAATGCCTACAATGCAAATCCACCCTCCCCCCCCCCCATTTCTTAATGTTGTACATTCTGAATGTTGAATGTTTACGTCTGTATCTTCGTTTAGAATTTCGAAAATAGGGTGAACTCGCTCGTTAAAGCTGAAGCTCCCATATCAGAGTTGCGACAGCATGCAATTGGCCTTATTCGCTGATACACCACGCTGGCATGCCGTCCCCCGCGACTTGACGGAGGCGTCCTAATGCAGGCTGACAGCACTGGAACCACCGTTATGTAACAGTATACGTGTCTGGCACAAACACTCATTTGTAGCTCCTAAATCCCTGCAAACGTTCTTAAGAGCCAGTCAGAGTTTGTTAAACCAATCCCCGGGCTTTGGCATGTTTTCGTGCATAATATCTTTTTTTATGCAAAAGCCCCCATGGGTAGCCTCGAAGTCCTAGACTTCTTGATTTAAGGTGGCAGAGCCCCCCTCCTCGCCCGCCCCCCTCCCACACACTGTGGTATTCATTTCCAGCCGGCACAACTACAATTACTGTTCAGTGCATCATCCCTTTTACCGTTCTCCCCGGAGGCTCTGCTTAAATATTATAATTACAAGCGCGGCAGGCAGACAGTGCTAGCCCTATTCTTCTCTTTAGAGAGACCTTGTTGCAAGGTGATGTGTTAAGAGCTCTGGCAAATGTGTGTGTGTGTGTGTGTGTGTGTGTGTGTATTAACAGTGCAGGAAATCACCGTGCCGGAGAACAACGGGACTGAGATGTGGTGTAAAGTGCCCTTCAGTTTGCCGAGGGACATCCAGATAGTCTGGAGGTATTCGAAGGTATGGAAAAGGATCCCCAAGAGTATATTAACCATGTGAACTAAAGCGAGCCTCGAGAGGTGCGACTGTTTAAGCATTGGCCTCATCCGGAGGTTGTAAGGTTGATCTTCAGTGATGCAACAGCCAACTGTAGCCGGAAGTTCTGCACAAAGGATGTAGCATCTGCTGCATTCTTGGCTGATCAACCACAGCAGGAGTAAGCAGCAGTAGACATGGATACATTTCATTTTTTGTTTTTCCTTTCAGGTCAAGACAGTGTTGACGGATCAGTTCAAGGAGGTGACAGTGGGCGTGGACCAGCTCTACTCAATACCTTCAGTCCGGCCAGAGCACTCGGGCACATACCAGTGTGAGATTTTTTCCCAGGAACGCTCTCTGGTCCGCATCTACTACTATCTCACAGGTGTCTCTCCTACCCAAACACCCCCATCCATATCAGCCTTAGTTGGAGAAAATCAGCCAAATTTATATTTGTGCAATACACTACCGTTTTTAATTAAGTATTTTTGCGATATCACAAAAATAAACAACAAACCAGACCTGGTATCAGCCCCTGAAAATTGGTATGGACACCTTAATTCTTGTACCGGGTCATATTGTGCGTAATTTATCATGTATCATTTAAAAGAGATCCTTTAGTTTTTTTTTCTATACTCTTCCACCAAATCTTTCACTGGTTACCTTGCACAAGCAGACGAAGAAAAATAATATTATTTTAAAATATAATGTTTTACTTTGACCCACCAAGCCGCACCCTATCATAGACAGAAACCGTTAACAAAATGTGGGATTTCCCAATCTTCTCATTTTTTATTTGTACGTTTTAACACAATAATGCAGGTTACACTCTGGCCAGTAGGGGCCCCTCAAACTCCACTTACTTTGGAGGCCAACTGTTCACTCCTCTCTCTCTCTCTCTCTCTCACTCTCTCTCTCTCTGTGTCTGTCATTCTGTTTCTGTCTCTCTCTCCCCTCTCTCTCATTCTCTCTCTCACTCTCTCTCTCTGTCTGTCATTCTGTTTCTCTCTCTCTCTCTCTCTCACTCTCTCTCTCTCTGTGTCTGTCATTCCTTTTCTGTCTCTCTCTCCCCTCTCTCACTCTCCCTCTCTCTCTCTCTGTCTGTCATTCTGTTTCTGTCTCTGTCTCTCCCCCTCCCAGTTACTCCTCGTGTAGTTGTGGGCCACGTAAAGCTGCAAGAGGTGTTTCAACTGGCCCTTCAGCCTGGTGGTCAGTTCCCACTAAAGCTTCTTCAGCCCCCTTTTGCTCTGCTGCGGCTGCCCAGTCCAGACCTCCTGACCGTCTGTCTAACTTCTCTGCTCCTGCTGTTCTTCCTAATTGTGGGGTGAGCATAAAGGACAGAGATCATCCAATACATTTGAGAGTCAGGGCATTGGTGGGTGGTGGTGACCTAGTGGGTAGGATACTGGCCTCTGGACCAAGAGGTCATGGGTTTGAATCTTACCTTCAGCACCACCACTGGGTTCCTGGGCAAGACCCTTTACCCCAAGTTGCTCCAGGGAGAGACTGCCCCCTGTAGGTATGGAAGGGAAGTCGCTTTTGGATAAAAGCTTCAGCTAAATGCCTTAAATGTAAATGTCTGTTATGGAAATTACTTTAAAGGGTAAACAAAAATTTTCTCTCCTTTTAGCTTATAAACACTGTTAAAGTTTTGAAAAAGTAATTCGCTCACAGTATATGGCGACTAAGATATGGCACGGTAACAACAAAACACAGTTATGACAAATGGAGCGATGGGAGCCAGATGTCTGTCTGAAGAGTTTAGAGAGTGTTTCAGGAATGTGTGATTTTCAGCACGATAAAAATGCTTTAAATCTTTCCATCGTACTCATGGAGAAGGCCAAGTGAGAGTAATGTTGTCACTGATGACTAAACCTGATGAGTGTACCTTTAACATACATCTGTCTCTGTTTCTTCTCAGGGTACTCTACTGGAAGAGTAAATCCAAGAGAAAAGACCCTGAATGCAACACCCCCAGGAAGCGATATGTATTAACTGCTAGAACGTAATAAAATGCTCCTGCAATCATTTGACTTGTCTTGCATGATGTACACCACATGGACAGTCATTCCAGGATCCTGTGTGGAACTGAGTTGGGAGGTTGGGAGCAGTGGTATAGTGGGGTCTAGTCAGTCAATCCCCCATCAGCTTCTTTATAATCTAGATGTTAGGTCACAGTTGTGAGGCTTTGATTGTTTTCTGCTAGTAAGGTATGGTTCTGGATCACAAACACTACTCCAACTCCATTCTTCATCACTCCAGAACACAGTTCAGTGGCTTACCAGTGCTAATGCCAATGTCTCATTATGGACATATTTTCTAGCTGGACAACAATTGAAATAGATTATTGAATTTTGCAGAAAATTCAATAATAAATTCAGAAGTAGTGTGTTGCATACTTTTATTTTAAAAGTACTGCGATATGAAGAAAAGTGCGATAACAGTTGGTTTACAAACACTTTAAACAAATAAGAAGCTTTTTAACAGCAGTGTTCCCTTCAACACAGTCACACGGTTGCAGTTGAAATATTTCTAGTCAATCTCAACTTAAACATTAACGTAATCAAATCCAATGTAATTCCATCATGTATCGAAGCATGATGACGAGTATGATCTTTTGTCGAGCAGCCCACCTTCATTCACCCCCACGCATTCCGAAACACAGCGCTTTTAGCCGATGCTAACCTCAAGGCTTTGCTAGGCTGATTGGGGCATCACTTAGCCAGTGCAGATAAATCGCTATTCTTACACCATTAACAGGCTCAGAGTAGCTCCACACTTCATTTCTAGAATTCTGAGGGCCCTGACATTGAAAACGAGACATTGAGAACTTTGAAAGTGCACAGGTAGTTTATTAAAAAAGACAGTTTATACAGACAGTACCTTCAGGGAATTTTCCGGCATGATATTAACGCGCACACAGTCGACTGAGCTTTGTTAATGGAGTAAAAATAGCAGTTTATCTGCTCTGGCTAAGTGAAGCCTAGTAGAGCTTTGAGGTTGGCACTGGCTAAAAGTTCATACTCGTTATCAGGTCCATTTCACACCGAACTTCTCCTTTAACATTTTATTTACTTTGTTATTGAAAAACAAGGGACCCTCAAAGTCCAGAGCCACAATTATTAGGTTATAATGGGCACCTTCTGAGCAACAGCAAGTTAACATTTATAAATCTGTGTTTTTTTGAACCAGCAGAAGGATTTTTTCTTTTATCAGGAAGCAGCATAAACAGCATGTTCAGTAGAGTGTCCCTGATGGAGTCAAGCGAAGTGGTTGAGCACAAAAGAGCAACAAACTTTCAAAATAATAGTTATTAAAAAAAACTAACTATTGCTAATGCGCAATAAAATAATTGTTGGTGTTAGCTTAATAATTTAAACATGACGATAACTTGCCCAGCCCTAATCAGTCTCCTCAGAGGTGAGAGTGTACCACACATCCGCAAATACACAACTTCATCCCTGTTTATCCCTGGCGGTACAAAAATAACATCATGTGAGAGAAGTTTTGGACACTTCAGATATCTAGTTCCATCGTGAACGAAGTTGTGGTTACTAAAGAGAGTACCCTGGTCTACTTTATTTATAATGTTTTCATTGTTATAATGTGATAATGTTATGATTTAACATGTTTCCTTTAATTAATGTGCTACTTTTAGATTCCTTTTTTACTGGTGGTCCTGTAAGAGTCATGTCTGTAAGCTGAGGGAAAATCAGGAAAAGACAGCCTTACCCCAGCAGCCTGGGTTGTGGAACGGCCTGCTGGACAGTTTTAAAGCTCCTCTCGTGATGCTAAATTTAGTCAGACATGACCCCACCCCTTCAGCGTAAAGCTGGCTTCGTAGTTTGTTTCTTTGTCTCCTAGCAATCCTGGCAATGAGGTATGACGTGAGTGTAGAAACAGACCTTCTGTTTTTACACAGGAATGCATCATTCTGAGACGAGGAAAAGAGTCGTCATTGTTATCCTGATTAAGAGTTTTCCGGGTCACCTAAATTGGGAACAGCATCAGACTGGGATTGTCCTGAGACTGTTCCTGTCAGGCTCGGGTTGGCTTTAGGTCAGACTGGCCGAGGTAAAGCTTGGATTGGGCTGAGGTTGGGCTCAGGATAGGCTCTGGTCAGGCTGGGGTTGGGTTCAGGACAGACCAAGTTGGGCTCGTTTCGGGTTCATTTTCTAATAGGATGGAGATTTTACGTTCCCTTCCTCTATGCTCTCTCACCCTTGCATGTGTGTTCTCTATAGTTTCTTGCGCCTTGTAATGTTAGGCAATTTTTGAACGGCCCCCAGTTTGAAAGGTATAATAAAAAACACTTTCTAGCAGCTGAAACAGTCTACCTAATTAAGTGCAATTTCCGCTGTAATCAGTGAACAAATGTAGAATTTTACTGTGTTGCCAACTACTAGTGAAGGAAACCTTGATTCCATGTGATCCTAGCAATTGCACTGGGAAATATGCACGTACCATGAAGTGAATCTTATTTGTCTGGTGGGTTTGTAAAGGAGGCACCTGTTCCATCATCAGCCCTGTTCTAGACTTTTAAAAGTAAAGGTTGGCTTTGAGGGACATTTATGTTGTTGTAGTTTAAGTGTGTTCTTTATACTTATTTTCCCATTTCTTATTACTTACCATCTTGGAGTCCTTCAGGTGTCTTTTAGCAAACTCCATGCAGGCTTTCATGTGTCTTGCACTGAGGAGAGGCTTCCATCTGACCACTTTGCCATTAAGCCCCGACTGGTTGATGGCTGCAGTGATGGTTGACTTTCTCCAGACTGCATCTCTGGAGCTCAGCCACAGTGATCTTTGGGTTCTTCTTTACCTCTCTTACCAAGGCTCCTCTCCCCCGATAGCTCAGTTTGGCCAGGCGGCCAGCTCTAGGAAGGGTTCCGGTCGTCCTTAAAGTCTTCCATTTAAGGATAATGGAGGCCACTGTGCTCTTAGGAACCTTAAGTGCAGCAGATAACCTTTTGTAACCTTCTCAGATCTGTGCCACCGTTCCGTCTCTGAGATCTTCAGGCAGCTCCTTTGACCTCAAGGTTCTCATTTGCTCTGACATGCATTGTGAGCTGTAAGGTCTTTTATAGACAGGTGTGTGGCTTTCCTATTCAAGTCCAATCAGTATAATCAAACACAGCTGGACTCAAATGAAGGTATAGAACTATTTCAAGGATGATGAGAAGAAATGGATAGCACCTGAGTTAAATATCAGCAGCTATATCATCACAGCTAAGGGTCTGAACACTTAGGACCATGTGATATCTCAGTTTTTCTTTTGTAATACATATGCACATATGTCAACAATTCTATGTTTTTCTGTCAATATGGGGTGCTGGGGATACATTACTGATGAAAACAATGAACTTAAATGATTTTAGCAAATGGCTGCAATATAACAAAGAGTGAAAATTTTAAGGGGATCTTTAAGGGGATCTGAATACTTTCCGTAGCCACTGTAACTGACAAAGTGCTGAGTGCCTTTGTGAAAATGTCCTAAAGAGGGTGCCCAAAGGGAGTGCTGAAGATGGGTGATGCATGAAAACACCCGGGTACACCCGGATCTGAAGGTCTGGAACAAACGTTCAGAAAGTTCCGGAACTCCCTCTTTCTGAACAGTACGAATTAAACCGACAGGAAGAAATTGGGAGACAATACATGCAGAGAATGGGCGGTGAAACAATTCAACTACTGAAACAGCAGCCAGACCTTTTGGGAGAGCGAGGAATAGTTCCGAACTATCCAGGTCTGTGGGTGAAAAGCGGTCCACAGACCACAGCTAGATCTATTTTAACCTAACATACCCTAAGGGCTTTGCATTCTGCATATCTGCAACCCCTGGTTATGAAAGATAGACTGCAAGTACCACCGATCAGAAAGATTACATGGGAGGAGGTTCTCTAAGCCTCCCCTAGGTGCCACTGGTCAGAATGCTCACTAGGGGGAAGGCAGCCTGGGTCTTCTCCCTCTGGTGGCAAAGTGAGAGAACGGCCGTCAGGGCAGCCCCGGGCTGGCTCCCTACATCAGATAGATTTTGATTTATGAACTGGTGAGGGAAAACACTATAGGTTATCTGGAAGTTCTAGATACATCACTGCCAAGGAATTCAATCAGTAGCCTAACTACCGGGTTTCCGTCAGATGGTGGCACCTCTGTGGCAAGACTCTTACTTGAGTAATTCCGCTACATGCTAAAAGATTTGCTACAAGGTAGATCATGCCATGTGTTCTATAGGAAATGTACGTATATTAGCTGGCAGCTGGCAGTTGGCAGGTGGTAGCTTGTAGCCTAGTGGTTAGGGCGTTTGCCCTGCGATCAGGAAGTCTTGGGTTCGATTCCCAAGACTGCTAAGCACCTCTGAGGTACCCTGAGCAAGGTACTGTCCCCACACACTGCTCCCTGGGTGCTGTGTTCCTGGCTGCCCCCTGCTTCACTGAATGGGTTACTGGATTAAAAGCAGAGGTTGAATTTTGTGCTGTTTACACTGTGTGTTCATGTATGACAGAATGGTCACTTTCGCTTTATAAAGCCAAAATTCATGTTCTCCAAATGCTATAAGCTTTTTCGGAAACCAAAAGTGGTTCTTCTACATCATCGTTCCAAAAAAATTGTTGATGACGCTTGCTGTAATGTTCCCAAAAATGCTGGATGTAATGCTGGGGGGACGACAATGAGGGGGAAATCACAGGCAGCAGTTCGGACAGTGGGAGTATGAGGTGCATGCAGATGCCTGCTTAGTCAACATAGCTCAACTTCCTTTTTAAAATCAGTTGCAGATGTGCAGTGGAAGAAAACTCCAAACCCCTCTGACGCAGGGAGGGTGAGCAAGACAGGGCAGGAAGGGTGCGGATAATTGCAAACATTCGTCTGGTGTGTAAGTCACTCCCTTTAGCCAGATCAGTCCTCAAGGAATGGGCAGAAGTTTCAAAAAGTTATCTCACATTTTCCAGCCCTTATCTGAGCGAACAACTTTGTCCACTAGTCTAAAATGTTACTCATGTAAAGAAATAGGGATGGCCTTATCAGAACAGATGTGGTCTTGAATTATGATGGAAAGCATTCTGTTCAGCATTATATTTCATGATGCAAATTCAGACCACACTGAATGAGTGTGCAGGCTGGCCCACATCTGACTTGGTTTTACTCATGAGAATAAAAAGAGTGGCCTTTTAAACTCGCTCTTACAACATTCCCACAGGAAGACAAAGTCAAATCTAGAGGCATTTGTCCTAAAGTAGAAAACCTTTCTGTCTGAAAAACTTTTGTTGGCACATCTGACCACGGAACCCGGTGCCACTGTATGTTTCAGTAGCATCTAGTGAACCCCAGGTACTTATGTTTGTGGATAGATTAAATAAAGAGCACATTTCCGGCATGCATCATTTGTGCTGGCTAAATGTGTTGGTGACTCCAAAATACTACCATCTTCTGAAATTGTACTACATCTATCTATGAAGCAGGGAGGCAACATGCAGGTGCACCACAGTTGGCATTTTTACACGTGTGGTTTGTAGAACCAAGATTTGTAGAATCTTTTCCTTTTTATTAGTGTATTCTCTAATATTCCTCATGGTGAGGAATGACTTAGGGTGTTTTTCTCGTTACCTAGTTACACTCTCTCCAGTCACAATGTTGCAGTCTCCAATCTCCTTCAGACTCACCTTCTCCTTCAGACCCACCTGCGTGCCGCTTCCTCCACTCTTATGCGTCACCCTGTGCTCCTCCCTCTTCTAAAATTACAATTTCGTTCTCTTCGCAGAATCCACTACCATCTGACCTTCTGCATTCCTCTCCTTGACACCATATCAACACATCACCTTCTCATTACCCCTATTCCCTTTGCTAACATGTCTATTATAGTCTGCTAGGGTACACTCTGCTCCACTTCATCCAGCACTCCAGAATTCTTCTTTCCAGGGGTGTATCAAGTTTTCCAAAAGTCTGGGATGGGGAAGCCAAATTATAAATACAATCAGAACCAATTATAACTTCGGGAATTTCTACATTTATATATATATCTAGGCCTGGCCTACAGTATGGAAATAAAATCGTCATACTGTTAATGACCCAGGATGGAAGAACTTCTTCATACCCTTTGGCCTTAATTAACAATTTTAACAATTATTTATAGGTGGTGCATCTAAATCTGACAAGTGTAAATACCAGGCAGCACTGACAATGCCTGAGACAACACTGCATGCTCTGTAAATCAGCAGTGCTGTAGTCTAGTTTGCTGTAGTGGGTATCCTGTCTTGTTCTATTGCAGCGGTGTCAGCATTGCAGCCTATGTTTTACTGGATATACACAAACCCAAGAACTTTATATGGTATATATATGGAAGGTTATATGGTATATACCTGTGTATCACACACCTTGTTCGCTCACTTTGAAATCTGTGGCTCTAGTTCCTGACTTCTTTTTAATGTATTTAATTTATTGGTGTATACCACCACCTACTGTACAGAAGCGTGCAAAGTAGGACTGTAATGGTACATGTATTCGTATCGAACCGTCACGGTACATGGGTCACGGTTCGATACATGATGTCTTTCGGAGAATACACAGTACGACAGAGAAGATGTGATTGAAGTAATACGGAATCACAGAGGGACCAAAAACCGCAACTAAATCATAAACCTGGGTCGGAGTGTGGTGCAACAGTGCCACCTACTGGCGTAACACTTCTGCTGCCTTACACATACATGAAAATATAAGCGAGTGTGTGTTTACTCGTTAATACACTGCTGTTTATTCAAAATAAACGAAAACAAACCAAGCCTCATGCTTTAGAACTTTTTGTTGCTTAATTTGCTGTATCGTGAACCGTACCAAACTGTGACCCCAAAACCGAGGTATATACCGAACCATGACATCTGTGTACCATTACACCCCTAGTGCAAAGGGACTCTGCCTCATTCCCTTGTCACTAATGCACACCATCACTGGCGGCCCTTTGAGAATATGTTTGCGTGCCAACTGTGGCAGCCGTGCTTAGGGTTGCTGTAGCATCGTTTTAATCTAACAAAAGAAAGTGGGGGGTGTTGTTACACCCCAAACTTCTTAAGATCAAATTCCTTGAGATTTCATCTTGCCAAAGAGAGCTCTCAGATAACCTTTACCAGGATCTTACACCATGATTGGCTCTTTAGGGCTATATCATACTCACGATTATTGTTATGAAAGGCTAGGTGAGGCAAATTTCAAAACTTCAGCAATCAGAAGCCATGAGCACCTCAAAGCAGCTGCCTTGAATTCTGAAAGGTTTCCACAAATTATACTATTATTAAGAAATGGCAATTAACAGGAATGGTTGAGGTTAAGCTGAAGTGAAATCAAGAAGACTTTCTGAGAGAATTTCTGAGGATTTCTAGATTGTCTGTGAAGACCTTCAAAAAAGACCTTCAAAACAACCCAAATATACCACGAAGGAAGCCGCCGCTGACTAATAGCATTGCTGTAGACCTGAAGTTTGCGAAAGGGCATATTGACACGCCACAGTCAATACGTAGCTGAAACTCTAGGGGTTTGTTTCCCGGACAGGGATTAAGCCTAGTCCTGGATTATGTAGTGCAGTGAATAGAGATATTCCATTGAAAAGGAAAATGACTTGCAGAGATCTACACCCATTAGGCTTCCAAAGAATATGACAGAGCTAAAACAGTTGCAAGGGCTAAAATTCCAGGTCTGATCCACAGCTTACAGGAAGTGTCTGGTTGAGGTTATTGCTGCCAAGAGTTGGGTCAACCAGTTATTAATTCCAAGGGTTCACATACTTTTTCCACAAGCACTATGAGTTTTTATTATTGTTGTTCTTCTTGTTCCTTTGTTTAGGCACATTATAGACCTTAAAAGGGGTGTCAAGCCTTGTCATTCAAAGGAGTTAGCGTGGTTTTAAACAGTGACTAATAAATGAAATTTTACTGAGAAATGAGTTTTAATGTGACAAGAGAATCTATGTGATTTTTAATTGTCATTTGGGCATCACTGTGTATATGAGCATTTCAATACATATTATCTGTAATAATACATATTAAGACAAAACTCTCTACAACGTGCTTTTGTTATGATTATATCAGCATGTCCACCCTGAAAATCGATTCTCCAGGGTCTCTATGTTATGTAATATGAACGCAGAGTTTTATTATCAGTATGGTCAGCTATACCACAGCAATAATTGTTATCACAATGGCACTCAATTTACTAGTTTGTACACATTCACGCCTTTGAGTGGGTTAAAGTTGAAATGCATTCCTCATATTAATGCTTGTGTGTTAGTGACGCCAGAGGCTCGCAGTGGGGTTTTCAGCCCTTTTTTATTGGCTTAAAGCTTGCAGACAATCTGATTCTCATTAGTGATGAGTCGTTGAGAAATACGGGAGGCAACGGAATACGAGCGTAGAAATGACTCAGTGATGTAAACGCACATTACAACCAAAAACGAAGGTCTCAACTTCTGCTCTCTGGTCTAGTGTAATTCAGTATATATATACAGTGGGGCAAAAAAGTATTTAGTAAGCCACAAGCCACCAATTGTGCAAGTTCTCCCACTTAAAAAGATGAGAGAGGCCTGTAATTTTCACCATGGCTATACCTCAACTATGAGAGACAAAATGAGGGGGAAAAAATCCAGAAAATCACATTGTCTGATTTTTAAATAATTTACTTGCAAATTATGGTGGAAAATAAGTATTTGGTTGCCTACAAACCAGCAAGATTTCTGGCTCTCACAGACCTGTAACTTCTTCTGTAAGAGGCTCCTCTGTCCTTCACTTGTTACCTGTATTAATGGCACCTGTTTGAACTCGTTATCAGTATAAAAGACACCTGTCCACAACCTCAAACAG
>JBBPDB010018158.1:0-12544 GCA_037974465.1 Brachypetersius altus | reverse complement strand
AGAGAACCAGAGATTAGTGTTCTCTGAATTATTCAGGTTCTGTAAACGCTGCAGCATTTCTCTTATTCTGATGTTTTATCATTTCCTTTGAAATGATGCTTTAAATAATATTTTTATTTGCAAATGAGGAGAAATATTGTCAGCAGTTCTTAAAAATGAAAGCAAAGCTGTTCAGTTCAATATTTGCAGCTATAAAAGATACAACCTGAGAAACTGAGCAATTGTGCAGAGGTCAGTGGTTTTTTCCATAGCTGTATATCACAATATACTATTATATACAGCCTAATGGGCCTTAAAAGTATTTCTGTGCACTATAGGAAATGTTGAATAAACTCATTAGTGAGGCGACATACATTCAGTTAATATGGAGAGGTTATGAGGGTTATGGCTGAAAACCAGTACACAGCAAAGGGTCGATTTTTACTGTGCAATCTTTCTGTCAAATCCGAGGTGTGACCTAGCATGGTGTGATTTACATGCAGGTGTGACCTAGCGGAGCAAGTTAGGTGTGATTTACAGTAATAAAAATAAAAACAGCGTTTAAGGAGGACAAAAAGAAAAACATGAGAACACTCGCAATAGCTCCAGGCACTTTCTTTGTGTTCCTTCGACAGGACCAAAAAAGTTATACAATTATATTTTAGATGAAAATGTAGCTGAATTACATAAATATTTATGTTACAAAATTAGTAAATTATATTTTTCTTAATAATTGCAGAGGATATTTGCCCTTTCTGTGAATTTGCAGGGGGTTCTGCGAGCAATTAGTATTGGGTCCCCCTCTTTTCCTTATCGACATTCTTCCCTTTGGCCATATCTTCCGTCAGCATGGATTGAATTTTCACTGCTATGCTGATGACACACAAATCCACATCCACTCAACACCCTCAAACTTACTTCCTCCTTCTTGCTTGGTAGCTTGCCTCACTGCCATTAGCACCTGGATGACACAAAACTTTCTTAAACTCAATCATGACAAAACCGAAGCTGTTATGATTGCCACTCCAACCATGTTAAGAAAGATCAATCATTTGAACCTGTGCATTCCTGGGTTTTTTACTACTACCACCCCAGAAGTTAAAAATCTTGGAGCCATGATGGACTCAACTCTTTCTTTTGACTTCCGTGTTAAACACATCACTAAAACAGCTTTTTTCAAAAGCATCTCTAGGCTCCATACATCCCGTACACATACTTCTGCAGAGACTCTCATTCATGCCTTCATAACCTCTCGGTTAAATTACTGTAACGCTCTTTTATTTGGCACATCAGCTAAGAATTTCAATGGGCTGTAGAACATTTTAGAACATGCGTAAGCCTACCGCAAACGTCAGCTCCTAGCCTGAAACCATGCACCTGTTACCAAGAAGTCCAACAACATCATTGCACAACAGCCTTTCATTAATCCGTTGTCAGGAAATGGTTTTATTATGCCACAGTCCTCAAGTATTTTTCCAGCAGTTCTATGTAATTCATTTTGAGTGCTTCTGTGTTGTTACATGTTCTTGTGACGTTGAGAAAAGTGAAACTTACTAATCCAAACAACGACTATCAGCAATATCGTCTAGTACTCCAACCGTGACTTCACATCAAAACAAATTATACTTGTGCTTTCTGTGTGGAATTTGCATCTTCTCCCCAAGTAAATGGGGCAGCTGGGGGGTTGGTGGTTAGGGAGTTTCCCCTGCGATCAGAAAGGATTTGAATCCCAACACTGCCAGTGTCATCACTGAGGTTCCCTTGAGCAAGGTACGGTCTCCACAAACTGCTCTCTTGGTGGCGGCCCCCTGCTTCACTTAGTGAATGGGTTAAATGCAGAGAACACTGTTTGGTGTGTTCATGTGTTACTATAAGGGGCCATTTGACTTATAAAGGAGGGGGTCATCATTTCAATGTTTTGAAGTACCTTTAGAAAGTCCCCTAAAATGAGGACTACAGTCCCATAAAATAAGGACTAAGGAGCCATTATAACACAGGCTGTTGTAGAGCTATGGTACCTCTCCCTTTTTATTGAGCCACACCTCCTGAGCAATGTACCAGTGTTGAATCATTAGTGATTAATTATACTGGGTGGTAATGGTTATTCCTATATACAGTGCTCCCCTGCAAAGTCGCGTTTCAGAGCTTGCGGCCTCAGATTTTCAGCGCTCGCTGCCTTTTGGAGAGGTGTGTGGCTCATGTTAAATTCTGTTGTTGCACCATGGCTGTTCTGTCTGATTGACAGTAATTGGTTGACAGTTTCCCTACAGCTGGTGAATACTCCATAGCACGCTGGACGACTGGGTGCTAATGGTTTGGGATTTTACTTCCCGGTTGTTTAGGGTTGAGGTGTAGTACGGGCTACTTAAGTGTTTTATCTTGATCTCCTACACGTGTCACTACGAAACCAAATGGCTTCATTTTACCCCTTAATATTATTTTAGTTTTGACCTTAATTTCCCAAACAGGAAATGAAGGAAAAGTAAGGGGAAAAGTACATTAACCCCTGAGACCCGCTGTTGTAATATTACATCACATTTAAGTCTACAAAAATTAAGCTTCCCCTTTTTTTTTCTTTGTAAAACCACATTTACATTGATAATAGGCCTGGTTATCTGGCCATGAAGTCATACAACTTGGGAATCTGCCTTGGAGTACAGCACCTTGTTGTTTTGGATAAATCATTAAAATTTTTATGGCATTTAGCTGATGCTTTTATCCAAAGTGACAAACATCAGGGCTCAAGTAGTCCACATCTGTTCCTTAAACCTGTAAAGCAACTCAATACCAAAAAGGTATTGATGGAAATTCCGCATCCACAAACATGATCCCCAGTGCCTCTCGTTCAGTTTGAGCATAATTGCTGCCAGTGATCCTTGGCATACAAGCGTGTCTGTTTTTAATCGTTAATTATAACTTACTAGTTTTGGATGATTATTAAACTATTCTCATCAGTCTCCAACGTCACCAGCCCACTGACGAGAGATGACTGTTCCAATAAATGGTACGTTTCAGTATGGAGTTTGGTGAGTGCCTTCTCTGCGCTGAGTGTGGCATGTATAGTTCAGCCCCTCTCTCCGTCACTAGCTCTAGTTCCAGTGTAAAGTTTACTTGTGTGAAGTGTTCGCTAGTTACTAATCTGATGGAGAAGGTTTCAGAGCTAGAGGAGCGCATCCGGATTTTAACTAGGGATAGGAGACAAGAGTCAGGTGTGTTGCTAGCCAGTCCGGGTGCTAGTCCAGGGGCAGATAGCTCGCCCCCGACTCCGGCTGTAGAGCCCCTGCAGCAGGAAAGTTGGGTGACTATTCGGCAGCATAGTCGCAAAGCTCTCTCTCACAGGAGAGCTTCCCCACCCGAGCACCACTCTCCTCCTCCTGTTTATGTGTCAAACAGGTTTGCCCTCCTCAGTCAAGCGCCAGCTGAGTATCCTGTTCAAAGTGCTCTGGTTATACAGTCATGGCCAAAATTGTTGGCACCCTTGAAATTTCTCACAGAAAAATATTGCATTTATTCTCTGTGTGTGTATTGGAACAAAACAAAAGCAGGAAAGAAAAAGCAAATTTGACACAATGTCACACACTTGTTTGACAAATGGGCTAGACAAAATTGTTAGAACCCTTAACTTAATATTTGGTTGCGCACCCTTTGGAAAAAATAACTGAAACCAGTCATTTCCTGTAACCATCAATAAGCTTCTTCCACCTCTCAATTTTGGACCACTCTTCCTTTGCAAACTGCTTCAGGTCTCTCATATTCGAAGGGCTCCTTTTCCCAACAGCAGTTTTAAGATCTCTCCTCAGGTGTTCAATGGTATTTAGATCTGGGCTCATTGCTGGCCACTTTTCAGGAGCTTTTTGAAGTATGGGGTCATTGTCCTGCTGGAATCTCGGACGCGAACCCAGCTTTCTGACACTGGGCCCTACAGCGCGACCCAAAATCCTTTAGTAGTCCTCCGATTTCATGATGCCTTGCACACAGTAAAGGCACCCAGAGCCAGAGGCAGCAAAACAACCACAAACATCACTGAACCTCCACCATGTTTGACTGTAGGTGCTGTTTTTTCTTTGTAGGCCTCATTCCATTTTTGGTCAACAGTAGACTGATGTGCTTTACCAAAAAGCTCTTTCTTGGTCTCATCTGTCCACAAGACATTTTCCCAGAAGGATTTTGACTTACTCAAGTACAGCAAACTGTACTCTTGCTTGCTTTATGTCTCTGTGTCAGCAGTGGGGTACTCCTGGGTCTCCTGCCACAGCGTTTCATTTCTTTTAAACGTCAATCAAAAAGCATTCACTGTAGTGATGCTACGAGATGTGCCGAGGCTTCATAGTGCATGTCGAGTAATGGAGAGGGCATTTGGGGCTTGCTTTATTTTGGGGGAGGAGCCGAAAATCATGACGTCCGAAGCCTCGCTGCCCAGCTGTACCACGTGACAGCTTCTGGAATTGGTTCAGTGGCTCGTGAAGTGGTTCATGATCTGTGGTTTCCTCTTAGATAGCAAACTGTGGCATCTTTTAGACACCAGCATCATGGAGGCACGGAAGAATGTAACAGCAGATGCTGCTGTGGAGGTCCAGCTCTACCTTTCAGAGCCAAATATAAGCAGGCTGGACAACCCTCTGGAGTACTGGGAGAGCCAAAAATAACTGTACCTCAATTTACATAATCTTGCTCTTGCATTTTTGTGCACGCCGGCATCTTCTGTACCAGTGAAAGGGTGTTTTCAAAGGCCGGAGAGGTTATGTTAAAAAAGGAATAGCTTAAAACCAAAAACTGTTGTTTTTTAAAATGAATAAAATCTAGGAAGTGTTCTCCACAAACACTTTCACTGTCATCTGATAGCTTAAGCCCATGCCATTTTCCTGAAGTGACAGAAAAACATTACACAACCTGCCACAACATATATTACCATTTTGTAAAAATTTACAGACACAGTGCACTCAAACAATATTTTACTATAGACATATACAATCATTTATGGATAGGAATTATTTGGGGGAAAGGTTCTGACAGGATTCTGCAACTGTTTGTTGCTCAGTTGTAAAATCTATAAATCACAAAATCACTCTAAATATATATCAGTGTAAAATAACACACCAGCCACAGGCATTTAGTTTTTTTATCTCGACCTGAAAAAAAAGGTTCCCACAGTAAAATCTAGATGTTTCTGTGAAATTGCTTCAGTACGATTTGCACAGGAGGCTGCAATTCAACTGATAAGGAACTGTTTTGCGTCTGACACTGGTCTTCTGGTTCCTCCTTGTGGCTTTCCTAGCCATCGCAGTACCTTTATATTGTATGGGGCTGAATTAAAACAAATAATTTCCATTACCTACCCAATTCATTCACACATTTGCTTACCAACCAGGGTGCCTGAAGTCCCTGCTATGTGAAGAAGTTCTTTAAGACATGCCACAATGAAACAGAAATGTCAAATTTTATTATTGTTTTGGTTACAGGGTTTGTTTTATGTCCATCATTTTCGTTTTCTGTACACAATGACATGCAAAAATAAGCAATTTTTAAAGTGTGTTCTGATAAAATCAGCACCATCTAAAAAGAAACAAGCAATACAAAATGGATACATTTAAAAGTTTTTCCAAGTAGCCACATTCAGCAGAAACACACACAGACACTGAAAGCAATCAGTCCGCCCCAGTAGGGGATAGAAAAACGGGACAATCAAGGCGACAAACATACACACATTTTCCCTCCATATTGATATATCTGTGTATCCTCAATTTTCATATATGATCCTCTCTCCACACTTTAAAGAGTGATACGGTTTCTGCACTGATGATTTTGGAGACTACTCCTTTTAGAGAAACCCCATCCACACTTTAAGCACTGATAAGGTTTCTCTCCAGTGTGAATGCGCTGGTGTGAATTGAAATGACCCTTCTGTCTAAAACTCTGTCCACACTCTGAGCACTGATACGGTTTCTCTCCAGTGTGAATGCGCTTGTGTGATACGAGACCACTCCTCTGTCTAAATCTCTGTCCACACTCTGAGCACCGATACGGTTTTTCTCCAGTGTGAATGCGCTGGTGTGACATGAGACCACTCTTCTGTCTAAAACTCTGTCCACACACTGAGCACTGATACGGTTTCTCTCCAGTGTTAATGTGCTGGTGTGATATGAGACCCCTCTTCTGGCTAAAACACTGTCCACACTCTGAGCACTGATACGGTTTCTCTCCAGTGTGGATGCGCAGGTGTGTTATGAGACCACTCTTCTGTCTAAAACTCTGTCCACACTCTGAGCACTGATAAGGTTTCTCTCCAGTGTGAATACGCAGGTGTTGTTTGAGTGTGCCCTTCTGACCAAAACTCTGTCCACACTCTGAGCACTGATACGGTTTCTCTCCAGTGTGGATGCGCAGGTGTTTTTCTAGTTTAGATAGATGACTAAAACTCTGTCCACACTCTGAGCACTTATATGGTTTCTCTCCAGTGTGAATGTGCAGGTGTAATTTGAGAGTACCCTTATGTCTAAAACTCTTCTTGCACTCTAAGCACTGGTACGGTTTCTCTCCAGTGTGAATGCGCTGGTGTCTGTTGAGGGAACACTTCTGCCGAAAACTCTGTCCACACACTGAGCACTGATACGGTTTTTCTCCAGTGTGGATGCGTTGGTGTTTTTTGAGAGTACTCTCGTCACAAAAACACTGTCCACACACTGAGCACTGATACGGTTTCTGCCCAGTGTGAATGCGCTGGTGTGTTTTGAAATGACCCATCTCTCTAAAACTCTGTCCACACTCTGAGCACTGGTACGGTTTCTCTCCAGTGTGAATGCGTTGGTGTAATTTAAGAGCACGCATCTCTCTAAAACTCTTTCCACACTCTGAGCACCGATACGGTTTCTCTCCAGTGTGAAGGCGCTCATGTTTTTTGAGAGTACCCATCTCTCTAAAACTCTGTCCACACTCAAAACACAGATATGGTTTCTCTCCAGTGTGAATGCGCTGGTGTGTTTTGAAATGACCCATCTCTCTAAAACTCTGTCCACACTCTGAACACAGATATGGTTTCTCTCCAGTGTGAATGCGCTGGTGTGATTTGAGTGTGTCCTTCCGACTAAAACTCTGTCCACACTCTGAACACAGATGCGGTTTCTCTCCAGTGTGAATGCGCTGGTGTTGTTTGAGGGTATCCATCTCTAGAAAACTCTTTTCACACTCTGCTCAGTAATATGGTTTCTCTTCAGTGTGAATGTGCTGGGTTTGCAGATGAATTAGTTGGTTAAAACTCTTCCCACACTCTGAGCTGTGATACAGTTTCTCTACTGTATGAAAGCATTAGTGTATCTTGAGGGTAAAAATCTCCCCCACTCTGAGCACTGTCCTTTTTGTGTTTATCTGTGAGGTGATATGTTGACGAGAAGGTTAGCAGAGGACGTTTTCTGAAGACTGTGGCTGAGTAATTAAACCTCTCCTGAGATCATCAGTGTCCCGTATTCCTCTATGGGCTCACAGGAAATCCTTCACAGTGGCTTCCACTGATGTAGTTGTGGAAGTCAATTTTGACTGTGCATGTAGGTGGGCAATAGGACACGAAGACTTGCAGATGATCGTTTCTTTCTGTAAGATAAACACAAAAAAATCAGTGCCAGGTGCCACAGTATATGCACAACACAGAACCCTTGTGACCCTCTTGAACTACAGCTTGATACATTTATGACAATCACAGCCACAGATATATTTGAGCTGAAAAAGACCAAATCCCTACAATAGTTCCTTTGAAAGTGCACTCTTTGGGGACAAAGCATATTCTTTGGGAATTTCCAGTCCAGCTCGAAGGGCCTAGGTTTCATTCAGTTCCAGCATACAGAGGGCTGAGGGAGATTGAGAATGTTTTCTGTGCTGGTAAGGTCTCTAAATATATACACATATACGTTTACCAACATGGGAGCTGCTTCATTGGTTAGGCTCACACGTGAACACGGTTAAAGTTTAGGGATGAGAAACTCCCACACATGACCAACAGAAAAATCTGCAGTACTGGGTCACCTGCTTAGTCAAAGCCTAAAAGTAACTTCATTCCTTTAAAAACGTTGAGTAGTGGCGCTGTGTTGTATGAAGTTAATTAGAGTTAAGTACTTCCTCCTATTGATAACCTGACCGTTTATCAAAAGCTCACTAATAAAGATTCTACTCATGGACTTCTTCTGTGTATTCTTTCTTATGTTTGGAAAACATAACCTGGGTCTGCTTCTCAACTTCACTGCTTCTGGAGAACCAGAACAACAGAACTAGCACCCCCAACTGGACTGAACCTTACAGTTCAGACCATCAGTCTCTCCTAAATTGTTCAATGTTTTGCATTTCTTTTATTAATTATTTCTTAATGGGAAAAGCATCCCTGTGAACATCCGGCCTTTTCAGAATCACAATCTGATTTTACATTCTCTCCTTTCACATGAAGTGCATCTTTGGGAGAATATGATTTTGCGGAACAAAAGACTCTCTTTTAACTATTATGGGCTTTCGTCTCAGGAGCGAGGAGTGCTCAGACACATCTGGAGTCACTAATAAAGTGAAAGTGACTATTCTGTCATAAATGAACACACCACAGCACACAGTGTGAACAGCACAAATTCCACCTCTGCATTTAACCCATTCACCAAATGAAGCAGCGGGCAGCCAGGAACATGGCGCCCGGGGAGCAGAATGTGGGGACAGTACCTTGCTCAGGGTACCTAGCGGTCTTGGGAATCGAACCCACGACTTACTGATCACAGGGCAAATGCCTTAACCTGGTAGCCTAGTGGTTAAACCTTCTCCCATTTGGCTGAAATAAGGTATTAACAAAACAGGTTGTTTCCCCTCAATGAGAGCAACACCACACCCTCAACACACACACACCCTCAACACACACACACACACAAACACACATTTACTTGTCCGATCACATATTAGCCAATGATCTTCTAAATTACACAACAAGCAACCAAACATTTCCCAACACACACACTTTCTGAAAAAGGAGAGCAGTCTCCGCGCAGTCTGGTAAAACACAGTTAAACACGATGCAAAGTGTGTAAACGACTTAAACAGCTCTTTACCTTCAGCTAGGCTGCATCCGAAATCGCATACTACTTGAGTAGGTACTACGTTTAAATTAGAACGTACTGCTCTACCGTTAAAACAGTACGTTCTATACAGTATAAATGAGGGCAGTATGAATGGAATTCGGACGCGCTACATCCGCTGTGTTTATGTTGTCACGTGTCATGTGTCGTTACAACAGCGCGTTATTTTTTTTTTTACCTTAACAGAGAGCATTTTCTCACAAGTGTAATTTAACGTTTTCCTTAAAGTACTTACACTTGAAAAGAGCCGTGTCTCCGTTTTCCGCCATTTTTCGAATTTGACGCCGCCTCTCCAGCTGCCTTATGGGATAGTGCAGTGCGTACTACAGAATTTGGCTGGAAGCAGTAGGTCATCCGGGTACTTCTCGCCGCCTGTTTTTCGAATACTATTAATTCGGACACACTACTCGCCTCGCATACTGTTTTCGCATACTATATAGTAGGGAAGTATGCGATTTCGGACGCAGCCATACTGTAATTAAAAATTGTAATAATGATAATAACAGCTACTGGGATTTTTAAAGTGACATAACATGCAAATGCCCATAAAGAACAAAAGAAAACACATTTCTTTTATTTTGGGTCTTCGAAACAAAGCACCTCCTTATTTATCAGCACTAATCAAGAAGTGTGTTACATCTCATCCTCTCAGGGCATCAAGCACTGTGTGACGGCTGTGGGTGGCTGCCGTTAGAGGCAGCCTTTAAGTTTAGTAAGTTTAATAAATACCTGTAGATTTAAGGCATTGTAGTTAAAGTTACCATCGTCTGTTGAACCACGGTGCTTGCACTGGAGCGCTGAGACTCAAACTCATGGCTTTCTTGAATTTTAATGCTGTGCTGAGACCTGAAATGTTTAACATGTTGCTAAAAGACAGCACTGCACAAGTTACAAAGAACGCAACTGTTGGTCATTTTGTAAAATGCACACTGCGGACCGCTTTCTCTGCTCCATGATAATTCAATTCGCGGAGTGTGATATCATCGCGGGCAAAGCAGGAAAATTATGCCTGGAGATAAACGATTCATGTGCTTCACAAAATTAGAACCGGTTCTAAATTGGAACCGTGTTTTGGTTCCCACCCCCATCAAGACTCTTTTCAGTCTTGGCCCCCCAGTGGTGGAATGAATGATGAAAGGCCCCAAAATGCCAGTTTTTGTGCAATACAGTCCTGTGCAATATCAAACTGAGGTAGATAAGAAAGACAAAAATACAACAAATATTTATAAATAAATACAGGATACACTGTACACATTGACTGGGTGTGTGGATGCTGTGTATGTGTCTGAGTAAACAGTCATAGATAATGTTTTAATTAAAGACTTTGAATGGCCTGTGGTAAGAAGCTCTTGTTCAGAAAATGTACAACTTTCTACACCAAGGCACCACTGCTCTAAAAGGGGCTTCTCTCTTGCCCTGTACTGAAATGTATTGGTTTTAAAATGTCTGTTATTTGTCATGGAGTAGACACAAATGAACTGAATAGTTTGCCCAATGTTGCGTAGCGGAAGAACCCAGTCGTGGACACTCTAAAGAGATGGTAAACCATGCTTTTTACTTTGAGAACGCTCCATCAAGGAGTAAAGATTCCCACTATTCCCACTAGGTCTATAAACCTCCGGCTCTTGGTGTTCGAACACCGGAGGCTGGCAACCATTGCACACCTGAAATGGGCTGAGTCTGGTGGCTGAGTAGGTGAGGAGATTGTGGGAGAGTTTTGCCCAAATGAGGTAGCGGGCCCAAGAGCGCTGACGATCTGTCACAAAACATCTCAGGAAGCGCTCCAGCTGTTGGTCTACTCTGTCTGACCATTAGTCTGTGGGTAATATCCTGAGGAGAGGCAGAAGGCCTTCCAGAACTGGGGCCCTCTGTCTGAGATGATGTCCTTGGGGAACCCACTGAAAATGGACTACGTGCTCTAGGACCAATTCAGCAGTGGTTTTGGCCATGGGGAGTCCGGAAAGAGCCACCAGGTGCACGGCTTTGGGGAAGAGTGGGCGTGGTTAGTGAGGAATACATCGCACTCCCCATCCATCTCCTTCCACTTGTCAGGTAAAGAACATTGGGTGGTGAAGGGGTCTGGACTGCCTCCCGGGATGACGGCGGCATGGCAGCCAGGTCATGTTGTGCCTTCTGCAGAGGAGTAAGTTGCATGCGAAACACACTACCTCCTGCTGAAGGTGAACAGTTTCCCTGTGTCCGCTGGGCTCACTGTGGACTCAGTCATTCTGTCACAGAGTAGACACAAATAAACTGAATAGTTTGCCCAATGTTGCGTAGAGGAAGAGCCCAGTTGCGGACACGCACGAAAGAACTCTGAGAGCTCCAGATTTCCACCAGGAACCTGTGTGTGTGTGTGTGTGAGAGAGAGAGAACATACACACACACACACACACACACCAGAGTACTTACAGTGCAGAGAGATGAGGGCTCAGGGCCAGCCGTGCTGTGCTGTGTACCACACACTTCCTGTTTATATACCCAGAGACGCGAGTCACTTCCAGTGCCTGATTGATGTCATGCAACTGGTGCATTATTATTATTATTATTATTATTATTATTATTATTAGGAGTAGTAGTACTGAGTATTCTTCCTCCTCCTCTTTTTTTTGTTGTTGTTGTTCGCTGATGAATGCAGAAGGAAGAGGGATAGCTTTATTTTCAAACCATCATACAAGTGCTGCTTAGGGAAAAATGCTTGGTAATTCAGTCATTATGATCATTGAAGGGTTAAAAAGTTCGAGATTGTTTGAGAATTTTGATGAGAACGTTATTTATTTCTCCTTGCCGCTGATTGGCTGCTGCCCTGTGACGCATCTCTCACAGTTTCTCGTGTGTCGATGTAAACCAGATGAGTCCTCTGTTCTAGGCTGGTGAGCAGTGGAGGAGCTGGCGGATGAGCAGTGAGCAGAGGACAAGATTGGAGAGAGTGGCCTCTCACCAGCCGTTCCCGGCACTGTATTTTATTTGCTTTTAGCACAGAACAATCATTTTATAATTGATTTTAACTTTTCAGTTGAATTACAGAAAGTTTAATTTTGTCTTGCTGCTCCTTCCTGAACCGAACTGTCGAAGAAATATTATTCTTATTATAGTTTCTCATATATTTTCAAATGTTATTCATGCGTATTCAAACACTGTTTCCATTAATGAATTCACATATGTAGCGAGTTCGAGCACACACGTAACCATTGTAATAATTAACTGAGCACTTCCTTGGGAGAAATAGAATAGAACACTTTTGTGAATGCCCAGGGGTTCTGGGAGGATTTCTGCCATCTCTGTTTACAGGAAACTCCAGACGTGAGAAGGACGAGATGACCCGGCTCGAAGCGTCTGGGAACGGACACAGACGGAATCCTCCCCTTCTATATTAACCTACTGTTTGACATTAAACTGTTTGTAGCTTTGCTTTGACAATTAACCATAAACAAGGATGTTACGTAATCACTGCCTTAGGATCCAGATAT
>JBBPDB010018122.1:0-12546 GCA_037974465.1 Brachypetersius altus | reverse complement strand
GGAGCCCGTTCAGTAATATTTCTCTGGTAGCGCCGTTTGTACTCAGTTCAACAGAACAATACTATGAGTGTCCATAATTGTTCACTGCTTAACTTTACTGGTTTCCTTAAGTGAAAGGAAAGGTTTGGTAAAAAGTTTTCTGCCCTCTATACACACTAATTCCTTCCGACAACCCTGGGGGCTAAGCCCCACTTGTCTTTCCGTCCTAGTGACGTGCCTGTTTCACAGAAGGCATTCTCATCCCCTACAGTGCAATTCGGCTCAGTATACATCCACGCTAAAATATCAAGGTGAAAGTCATCGTTGCTTGCGTAAGTATAGACCCAGCTCCCAGTCGAAGTTTGTGAATAGATTAACGTTAGCGTTAATGCAGCACGTTAACGCCGATAACGGCCCACCACTAACATATATATATATATATATATATTAGAGGTGGGCATAGATTAAATTTTTTAACGCCATTAATCTCATTGGAATCTTGGCGTTCATTGGAATCTTGTGTGTGTGTATATATATATACACACACACACACACACACACACACACACACACACACACACACACACACACACAATTTGAAATTTTTTAAATGAATATTGGCATATGAGTGAAAAAATAATGAACATTACAGACAACATCTCTTTTATTTAATAACTGTTTCTGCACTGCCCATCTGCAAGTAATGGTCACAGCAATCAAAAAAATGCTGAGGGAAAAATGTTTCAGCAAGAACAATCATAGAACTAAGTCCATCTATAAGATGCAGGCAATGTACATACACGCATGGGCATTCTGCTAAATTATGCTGCCTTGTTGAAAAATACTACCATCGCAAATCGACAGCAGAGTCTATCAATTCATGCTACCTTGAAGCTTATACAGTTTCTACAGTCATTTTTGCACTGCTAATGACTGCTAAATGGGCAAATAATATGCATAAGCTGAGAAAAAAATAAATTATTTAAATAAGAAGGGCCAAAATAGATAGATCTTTAGAGGTGCATAGAGCGATACAGTCAACACTGAGAAATGCTACTCTGAAGCAGGGTGAAAATGCTATTGAAGCGCAAATAGGCAGCAGAGCCTATCAATTCATGCCACCTTGTGGAAAAATGCTCCTGTGAATCCCAAGACTGTGAAACTGCACATGGGTAGAAGGGCATGGGAGCACATCTCAAAGGGTTCCATGTTTCGACCGAACACCGGAGCGGGTCACGTGGTGCGCTTATTCAGCGGAATTTGTTTCTTATTCAGCATAAAAGTGTTTCTTTGTGCGTAATTGATCGAAATTAACATATTAATTCAACAATATATATATATATATTGAATTATATAAATATAATTCAATATATTTTGTATATATTATGCCACATAATGTTTTGTATATAACTATCTAGACAACTAAAAGATTAATCACAGAGAATTTACATGCTACAAATTGGCTGATGCAACACAATGTAGTCTCCATCATGAAACGATTCTAAACACAGTTCTAGTCTTTTATACTTCGACGCATGGCAGCTTGTATTTGTACATATTCACAGGATCCAGCTGACACTTTTCACCTGGAAATCGCGCTTCATTCCAGCTGACAGCAGGTGAAGCGCACTTTGGCTGGTCCCACAGCCCCTTGCGCAGTGCCGAATACCAGCGCAGAACATCTACATACTTCTATGAGTACCAGCATGATTCACACGCCAGCCTGTGCGTTTGTAGGTCAGATGTAATGATGGAAAAAACGAAGCTTCTTTAGAGAGAGTGCGTCTCATCTGCCTTTGAGAAAGGATGCTGCGCTCTAATGCTGTTTGAAGACGTCGGTTATTTCGGGCGCCAAGCAGTGAATGCGGCTCGGTGCAGTGATGGATCTGATGCACGGTGCATTGAATAAAGCATGAGGTTAAAAGAACCAGGGGAAACGGAGCAAAGCATTGGGCAGCTGAGATGTAAACGTGAACGTGTCAAAGGTAAATAGTAAACTGCCTCATGCTGCCAAAAAAGCACTGAAGGCGAATATCATCATTGGAAAGCACTTGGTGTAAAATAAATGCTGTCCTTACAGTGGATTAAGTAATGCAAGCCAAAATATTAGGGTTGTTCAGTAAAGGCAGTGCTCTGCAGGCCACTATGAAGCAGTTACAAGGTTTGCCCAATGAGGACTGAGTTCAAATCAGACAAATAAGATGATGAAAAATGAGACAGTGACCATGCAGCATCTTAAAAGGGACATCTTTTCACCATACTTGATCAATTTAAACACTGATGCGCTGAAGACAATGGCGGATAGATGGTTGCTAATAATTGGAGGGCTGAGCTTGAGATCAGCAGCCTAAACTATATCTCACATATTATGGACTTCGTAACTGTACTTGATTGGACATAATTCTATGGTAACACTTACAACAAATCAAATTTGATCCTCTTAAAAAATGCAGCTTCATAAATATACTTGGTTTCAATAAGACTAGGTTCTTTAATCTGCAAAAGGGGTTTTTCTGATTTTTTGAAATAACCACATTTTAAAAGGTTATTTAGGGTAGTGGCTCTTAAACCAGTCATTTGGGGACTTCCATACGGTCTGCATTTTTGCATGATTCCAACTAAAGCAAAAATATGGACTGCTTCAGGGAATCAAAAGAAGTCCTTCTATGACAGCGGTTCTCAAACTGGCCAGAAAGTCCCAGATGCTCCACATTTCTGCTTCATCTCAAGATGTGGTGGGGTAAAATGGAGCAAAATCTGTCCCTGAGGACCGGGTAGAGAACCACTGCTTTATGGCATCATTCCCAAGATCCTTACTAGTCACACAATCTTGTTGGGTAACATATAGAAACCCGGAATCATTTTTAGAGGTTCATGATGGGAGCGCTTCAAGGATGTAAGCTGGGAGCTTCATGGTCCTGAAAAAGAAAGGCTAACTGCCTTACAGCACATTTCTATAAGGAATACATGCATCAGGAACGTGGAACACTGCACATTGAGCCATGCAAGAGAGAGAGCTTGAGGCGTGGGGGGTGGTGTGTGTATGTGTGTATATGTGTGTGCGTAAAGAGAGGCTAAGTCATGGTAGAGAGGGAGAAAAAAGACGACCCTTATGCTTGTGTGCGTATGTGACTAAATCCTGCCTGGGAACTTGCAGGCTGTTAATTAACAGAGCTACTGTATCTGTCCTCTTAACTGAGAATACACACACACACGCACGCACACACACTGCTCAGCCCAGGACATCATCTCCAATCCACACTACAGCCTTTTACCTAAGGAGCCACCTCCCGGGCTTTTGCTTGCTGGTTAAACTGCGCTATCTCCTCTCTGCAGCAGGACTTGAGCTGCTTCTGTCCCTTCCCTTGATGCTTTGCTTCTCTCCTGCTATACCACAGTGCTCTGACACACAATAGCCACTTCGTTCTACCACAACACACATGCATGCTACATCCATGTCGAATGAGCCTGTAACGGTTCCTAAATTATGCTTGGTTTGGACAGATATTTCTGGCACTTTATAAGGAAGAGTTTAACCCCAAGCTTTTAGCATCTAAAAATCTAATCATGATCTACTTCTCCACTGCATTTAACAACATTTCTGTGCAAATACTTACTTTAAAGTCAGGAAACTATACATAACCCTAACAATTTAATTTAACTCCATCATTTCAACTGCAAGTAGGTAGCACTCCAAACGCATTAAGAGGTTTACCACAATTTAAGTTAAAATCATCCATCTCTAGGAGCTTAAGAAACTCGACAGTTAGTTTATTTTTTGGAATTTTTCATCCAGTTTAGTTTTGTTCAATGCCACACACTAGCTAGAATCCGTCCAATCACAAGCTAAAAACATGCTCACTCCATGCTTCATGAGGCATCATTCTGACAGCTCAGCATCCTCGGCCAGCGCTGGCTAGAATCACTGGAGCAAAGAGAACCAGCTCCCAAGTGCAAGCAACATTTAGTTTGTGTTTCATTTGAATACACCTGAATAATATGGAAAAGACCACAGGTGTTGAACTCCTGTCCCGGAGGGCCGGTGTCCAGCATGTTTAGGTGATTTCCCTGCTCAGAAACACCTGCTTCACCTCGCCAGTTAATTAGCAGGTTTAGTGAATGTGTTTGAGTATGAAAACCCTCAAACTGTGCAGGACACCGGCCCTCCAGGACCGGAGGTTGACACCCCTGATCCAGACATGCTATGAGCAGACTTCAGTCCTCCATGGAAGGGACTGAATTACACTGCCATGAATATTGAGCAACAAAGGGTGTGATGTTTTTGTAAATAGCTATTTTGATTCATTTCAGTGCTTTCAATTGTGGGGAAGATTGATTAATGCTCCTGTTGTTGACTTCATTTTTTTCCAGCTCCAATTAAAAACACAAGTGCCTCCAGTTCAGCTGCTCAGTTTCTGCCTGTCAAGACAATGAAACGCTACCAGGCTTTATTCTGAACCAGGCGAGGGTTTCCCTGCTCAGTATTCTAGTGATGCCAAATCCCAGAGAGAGAGAGGGAGAGAGGGAGAGAGGGAGAGAGAGAGAGAGAGAGAACAGCAATAATATACACAGGTTGTGACAAAATATATAGTATACCAAGGGGCACCAATGGGAGCTTCTAAGGACGTGTAAACCTTACAGTACAATTGCACACCTGCCTGACCGAGAGAGAAAGCCTAACCTTTCAACTAACAGCTAATAAAAACCTCATGAAGGCTGAGACAAGTGCCTTAGCTGCGAGTTTAGCATGAGCACTGAATAAACAGGGACTTAATGGCCACACTCCAAGCTACACTCCACTCTTAACCACAAAGAACATCAAAGTCGAATAGAATATGCCAGAAGAATTTGGACAGGCCTGCAGAGTTTTGGACTGAAACTCAATTGGAACTGTTTCAACACATGGACCAGCGGTATGTCTGGTGTGAGAAGGCCAGGCTTATGACCAAGAGAATGCCATCCCCACAGTCAAGCCTGAAGGTGGGCCCTTGATGATGTGGGGATGTTTTCCTGCTGCAGGAACTGGCAATTCTGACCGTGAAAATGGCATCATGGATTCCCAGAAATACTAGGCCATTTTAAAGAGGAACGGATTCCTTCTGTTCAAAAATTGAATCTTGGTGATCGCTAGACTTTCCAGCAACACAATGAATCCAAGCCCACCTCCAAGTCAACCAACGCTTGAGACCCCAGAGTGGCCTTCTCCATTCCCAGATTTAAATCCCATTGAATCTTTTTTGGGATTTAAACAAGGCAGTTACAGCATGGTAGCCAGGAGACATCAATGAAATGGAGGCTTTGACACAAGAAGAATGAACAAAGATTCCAAGAGAAAGGAGTAAGAAGCTTGTCAGCACAAAAACGGCTATACGAAGAGGGCTAAAGGATATGCCACAAAGTACTGAAGCTGGGGTATAATAATGCACATATAAGTCGTTTCAATGTGCATTTTTTAATTTGACCTCAAATTTAAGTCAATTTGTGCTCTCCAAATAGCTCTAAAATGTGTAAACAAATATTCCTTGCTGTTTAATGTGTCTTCGTGTCAAATTTTATTAACCTCAATGTCTTGTGGTGGATTATTTCTGATTGCAACTGTACGCATACAGTATATATACACATACAGTTAAGCCCAAAATTATTCATACCCTTGGCAAATTTTGACTTAATTACTTGGGCATGCCAATGTTGGGCATGCCACTTTTTGTTCAAATGTAAATAAAAGCTGAGAAATATTTTTCTCCACAATGATGCCTGTGTCATTTCCAATCAAGAAGAAACTTGCTTGTTGAATAAAAGTAAGTAAAAATTTGCCCGGGGTATGAATAATTCTGGGCTTAACTATATACACTGTATATACCTCCCACACACTCATACACAAATATATATATAGCTACAAGTCTAACCTGGATAACAAGGTTATTCAACATATCAATTAGCATCCCCTATCTGATTCATCTCAAATGGGTTTGTTTATATGGTTTCTGATACAGTGACTGGCTGTTATTAATATTAAAAAAAAACTACTTCAAACCATCAAACAGCTACAGAAACCATCTTTAGGCCTGAATTTTGTCTGTATCTTATATTACACTTGGGTTAAGGAGAAATTATTTTTGTCAAACTGCTCCTGTACCCGCCATAGCCTCATTTGAACAGGGCTCCCACTAACACAAACTGCTCCTATTCCCAACTGTGCAGCTTTAAGGACGATGACACACTGAGAGCAGCTCGATTTGCCTTTCTCCTCATCAGTGTGATCGGGACTCCCTCTGGGCATCCGGCTCACATTCTCATCTTCACGCCCATCAGCTGTGACTGCTGGATTAGCAAGCAAGCCTCACATCCCTTTATCTGCATGCCATCAAAGGCAGAGCCACAGCCTCAGAGCAGAGAAAAACAAGGTGAAAGATCAGCACATAAATAGCAAAAGATCGCTATACATAGCAAAGAATTCATGGAATTGATACCCAAGCCAACGTATGCAACTGCATTCAGAAATGGACATAGTGTTGGAAAAAAAAGGCACTGCAGAGATATTTAAAGGAGAATTTCTTCCAGAAATGTTGACTAACGATCATGACTGTATATATTTGTTAGAGATATTCAGTGTTACATTTTTCATTTTAATGCTGCTAAATTCTAACAAAAGTAACATCTAAAAGGGAGAATTTCCACATTTTCGGAAACATTATTACTTCTAATGTTGCTGAATGGTTAGTATTTCTGGGTAATCTGTTCATTTAATGCTGCTGAACAATGCTTTAATAACATGCCGAATAAAGCGTCTCTAAAAACCTGCAGAAGAGTGTAAATATAGTTTCAGTGCATGACTAATCCAGTGTTAGCACAGTTAATCTGCTTTACTTAGGGCAAAGTATTGCTTTAAAGCTTCCAAAAGTGTATGTTTACTTTTAATACAACTAATAACTAACATGGCTAATCTCATGTTTGCATTGTTGGCATATATGGACAAGGTTTTTCTTTTTTTCACCCAATTTTAATGCTGGCTAGCACTGAGTGATGGGGGTGCGGTGGGGGGCATCCTGCCCAGCCAGACTGCAAGGTCAGTTGTGCTCTCTTGGAGTCTCAGTGGCTGCGTCTCCACCAGGGACTGCACTGGCATTGACAGGGCCAATGACTGATGGGGCCAACGTTCAGACAGTTTGTCTGTGAGCATGTTTTTAAGTCTACAGTCATGTAAGGACGGGACATGTTTTCTTTAAATGCTGTGCACAGAATTTCAAATCTTAAAATCTCTCCAGATCTGTTATTTTTAATAGTTTGCTAGTTTAAAAGCACTGAAAACACTGAGAACACAAACCGTTCTGTAACGTTTTGCAAGACAAACAAACAAAAAAAAAACCTACCAAAACCTGTTGGTGAAGCCACATCAACATAATGAATCATATTGTGAAATTATTCTGGTTTACGTACGTGATGACTCAGTTGGAAAACAATCTTGAGTACGGATCGGCTCCGTAGAGAAAAGAGCCGGCCTTCATTCTGGCTGACTTCCACCCACAGCAAGTCACCTTGCAACTCAAGGGGCCTCTGCAGCAATCAGTATTAAAGCAATAAGTAAATATAAATAAATAAATATTCCTCATCAAAATAAGCTGTGTATGATCCCAAGCACTCTGTGTTTTGAAGCATGGAGGAAGTAAAGAGAGACTGAGCTGAAATTTTAATGAGTTTGAGCTCTTCCCACAGGCGACTGGAAGAGCCATTCCAAAGAGTGCTTTCTCACCACAAGTCACCTTCTGCTGCCTTCTGGGATGAAAAAAAGACAAACAGAAGAAGAATGCACACAGTTGCCAGTGTCAAATGATGTCCCCTTTCTTCCTCTAACGTCATAAAAAAAGAAAGCACCCATAGCGAAACAAAGAAAGTGTGGGTTAATCACCTTCGAGATGAGAATAAGAACCACGGTTATCACTAGCAACAATTTCAAGTAACTGTTACCAAATATTATATGAAATACTTTGAACCAAATTTGGTTCCATTTTTTTTTTGTGTTTTATAGAATGAATCACATTTTTATAGATGCAGAATGTGAGTTAAACATGAATTTAACTGATTAATTAGTTATGAATTTTGAAGTTGAATGTATAGCAAATCTCTAAAACTTTAGAACGGTTTATTAGAATTTATTTAGAATGGTTTAGAGTGGTTGACTAAAAAAGGATAAATATACGTGGGAACTGTCCGATGTAAGACAGTTTTCGATACAATAATAGATGAAACCTGTTGTCAGGACCTTTTTTGCGGACACCTCTCATCACTTTATGTCAACAGATGAAGTGATAAATAACTAGCTCTCAGACTGACACCACCAAGAAACATGTAAAATGTAGAATGTAGAAATCTGCTAGAAAGTGAAAAGAAACAACACTGTACACTACTGAACACAGTAGGTGAACGCACATCATAACAAGATAACATGCATCACTATTTAAGATAAGATATTCTGCATAAATTGTATATGTAGAATATGACTGAATATCTTATTACGTGCAATAGTCTTACCATGTGAATATCAATACTTATGTCGATATTAGAGGTCAACTGATATGGGTTTTTCTAAAGCCGATGCTAATATTTAGAAGCCAGAGTGGCCAATATATGCTGCCGATATTTTTTTGCCCAATATTTAGACGTTTCCCCTCTGTTTGTGTAGTAAAATATCACACACACACACACACACACACACACACACACACACACACATATACAGAGCCATAAGGGTAAACAGACCACCATAGGGAAGCCTGAATATCGGCGTACTAAACTCAGATATCGGCTGATGCCGATATCGTAAAGGATGCTAAATATCGGCCCGATATATCGGCTGACCTCTAGTTGATATTGCTAATCTATTTATGATCTCTACTATGTGCTATTAAGTACTCCTAATCACCATTTGTGTTATTAGTAATTTACTTAAGTTACTTTTCTATAGTATTTATACCCCAGCATTAGTGAGGCTTATCTGCAGATTTTTATATATTTTATATATTGTTCTTGCCTTGTGGTTGCATAAGCAATCAGGCTAAGTTTTCTGATTCTGAAAAAGAGTGGGGTCAAAGCAGGGTTTGGATTGTTGCCGGAAGAGACTGTGGTGGTCTTCAAACTGAACACAGAATGTTGCTTAGATACCAGCAGCGTCAGTTCAGGAAACGTCATTTAGCATTTTTCTTACAGCGAAAGCATGTTGTGTCAAACTTGTTTTTTCAAGGCCTTAACAAAGCTAACGATGATGCAGCCTCCAAAGCCCACGGCGGGTACAACTGTTTGTTCTGTGTGATTGTGGTATGTGTCATGGCGAGAGTAAACACAAAGACATTTGTTGCATCCTGAGCATGACAGAATGGCCTTGTTACAAAATCAAACATAAACTTTGGTAACATGCACCATTTCATGAACTTGGGTTACATTCACTGATGCACTGATTTATAAAACGATTAGGATCATCAATTATATTAGTAATCAAATAACCCGCTATTAGAAAGGATATATTAGATAAGACGCCGGACAATTACACCATCAGGAACTTTAACGACATTACATTATAATACAGAAGACTTTAATATGGATTTGGTCCCCCCTTGCAGCCATAAATGCTTTAATTCTTCTTTGAAGGCTTTCTAGATTTGAGAGTTTTGTTGGGAATGTGCGTCCATTTGTTATGTAGAGCAGCGCTCAGTGGGATCTATGGGGGCCAGTCAAATTCTTCCACACCGAACTCATACAACCATGTCGTTATGGACCTTGCTTTGTGCACTGGGGTAAAGTCATGCTGGAATAGAAAGTGATCTTCCTTTAACTGTGTCCACAAAGTTGGAAGCATGGCATTATCTTGGTATGCTGAAGCATTAAGACTGCCCAAACAGGTGTGTCCCAATACTTTTGTCCATAAAGTCCATATTAGATATTGCACTTGTTTATGATGAACACACCCATTTAGGTGCCCTGATAAAATATATTTAATACATATGATTAGGATTTTTGTAAATGCTTTATATATTTAATATATTTAATACAGGGCATCTAAATGGATGTGTCTATCAGGCTCTGTTTCTCAGTTTAAAAGACTCTGTTTAATATGCATTCTTGTCATTCAACTGAAATATTGATTCACTGAGAAATGTGCATTTATAATAAAAATAAGTAAACAAAAGTAATCAATATAATCACAATTGAATAGATTTAAAGGTAAATCTCTGGCCTAAAGTATATTTAAGCATATTAAAATTCGTCCATTGCACAACACTTTTCAAAATATTTTCTTTCAGTATATTGCAATATGTGCTCTATAACCTCTTCCACCTCAGTGTCAGTGCAATAAAACCAGGCAATGAAATATTATTTCTGACATCAGTAATTGCCATTTCATATCAATAAGGTCACTAATGTATTTCCAGCTTTCTCATACAGACTTGACCTTTATTAAAAGAGAACAATGGCAAAGAACACGGTGCCACAAGTATTTTGTCAGGATTTATTCTGGATAAAGCATCAGTCAGTGGTGTTAAAGAGTTCATATCAAGGAATGTTTTCATTGTTTTAAAGAGCAGTTTAATGCTGTGAGTAAACATCGTTAATATTGTTGTTTCCCTCCACGTACATATAGTTTTTTGTATGGAAACTATAGCCCATTTTGTCGCAAATTAATTACACATGAATTTCTAATTTCTAATTATATATAAAACCTTATAATTTAGGTGCATACACTCACAGAAATAATATAACCTGACCTCAGGGAAAGGAAAATGTAGAACAGGGCCTTAAATGAATTACTTTTATTTCACAGAGTGGTGCAATGGATATGTACCAGACTGAGTTGTGTTAACTTGGTTATAAAGGACAAACCTTGTTCTGAAAAGCAATTGTTAAAACACTAAAAGCCCAAAATAGAGCTCGTATCCTATCTAAACTGGATAAAGCTATTGCTGATTCACTAAAGGAAGTTCAACAATGTCTATCCTAAGTAAGCACTTTAGAGTAGTTTTTTGTTTACATTTACGGCATTTATCAGATGATTTATCCAAAGCGACTTCCATTCCTACAGGGGGCAGTCTCCCTGGTTGAGGGTCTTGCTCAGGGACCCAGTGGTGGTATGCTGAAGGTAGGATTCGAACCCATGACCTCATGTTGCGGAGGCAAGTATCCTGACCTACTGAGCTACCTCCACCCCACATTTTATTGTTATTCTAATCTAGTTTTGCTCCAAGTAACCTTTTTATCTTGCTTGTACTTCTAGTAACGGACCAAACCTTTTTTTGAAACACGCATCGTACTTTGAAAGGTTTCGAAATATTCACAAATTTGTAGCTACGCAATGGTAAACATTACCACCAATGAACAGACATTATTTGGGTGGTGGAGTGCTAGAGGAGGACTAACTCACCTTGTTAACCAACAGATTGGCTAGAGTAAGGGGTTTCTAAAGTAAAGTGGCCCCTTATAGTCACACTTGAACACACCACAGCACAACACAATCTTTTTCTGCAGTTAACCCATTCACCAAGAGAAGCAAAGGGCAACCCAGGGAGCAGTGTGTGGGAATAACGTCTTGCTCAAGGTACCTCAAGGGGGCCATTAGCAGTCCTGGGATACCAACCAACAGACTTCTGATCGCAGGGGCAGATCCTTAACCACAAGACTACCAGCCACCCCAATAAAGCAAGTGGCCAATAAGTTTGTAGTGTGTAAAAACACAAGAAACACCACTTTGGTTGTTATTCTGAGTCCTACATACACTCCTATGTTGCTGCTGCACAGAGAATGGCCCACCACTCACATAATATCTGGTCAGTGGTGGTCCTACAGCAACTGTTAAGGTATAAAGTGCACCTGTGTGGGTGGTGTTTCTAATAAAACAGCCAATGAGTTTATATTGTCTTGCTCTTAAAAATTGAATGCACATTTTCATGGTCTTAAAAAAGTGGTTGTACCAAACCTGCACTGCAGCTTATCTATGTATGTCAGATCAGGCGTCTAGCAGAGTTCTTCCAGATAACATAACAACCGCAGGCCTCACCCACAGCCCTCAGTTACTATCAGCAATCGGCTGGTGAAGACAACAGTGTGTGTGTTTGTGGAGGAATACACATGCATGGAGGATTTGCTACATGTAGCCACAAGGGGTGGATGTTTGCTTATCTGGATTACTCATCAACAACAGATAATTGCCCACCAAAAGGATTTTCATTTTCTAGAATAACAGTAACAGACATTAGACTGTAGCAGCGATCAGCAAATCTGTAAACCAACTCCAAACAGTGTTCTATCTCCTCTACATGGATTCTTCAAAGTAGCCCCTCTCTGCCTTGATGCAGCTTGGCATTCTCTCAAGCAGCTTCACGAGGAGCCAGCTGGGATGCTTTTCCAGGCTTGTAGAAGACACGCACATGCTTACACTGTGTTGGCTGAGAAACAGCCCTTTGTCTGGGGGACATTTAAAAAATAGTGTACATACATATATATATTCACACACACACACACACACACACACACACACACACACACACACACACACACACACACACACACACACATATATAT
>JBBPDB010018103.1:0-12547 GCA_037974465.1 Brachypetersius altus | reverse complement strand
CTCTCTCACTCCCTATCTCTCTATCTCTCTCATTCCCTTTCTCTCTCGCTCCCTCTCTCTCTCTCTCCCTCTTTCGCTTCCTCTCTCTCTTTCTCTCGCTCCCTCTCTCTCTCTCTTGTTCTCGCTCCCTTTCTCTCTCTCTCTCTCTCTCCCCCGCCCTCTCCCTCTTTCGCTCCCTCTCTCTCCCTCTTTCGCTCCCTCTCTCTCTTTCTCTTGCTCCCTCTATCTCTCGCTCTATCTGTCTCCCTCTCTCTCTCGCTCTTTCTCTCCCACACACACGCACACACACCAGGAGCCAAGATAGAGATTCCACACACACTGACCTTCAGGTCGCTACACATGTCTCCGTGTGCTCCCACACATCCACTCCTCTGCCCATTAGCATCATTAGATCTTAGTAGCGTGAAGCAGAGTAAAGCTTTGTGGGCGTCATAACGCCGCAGTCAGAGCCCCGTAAGCATAGTGGTAATGTTACTGGGAAAAGCCTTCTCTGCCTCCATCCTGACACAAACACACACACACACTCACAGAGCAGCTGAAACGGTGCTAGGAGCTGTTTCACACTCCCTCGATTAGACCTCGGCATCAATCAATGCAGCAAATAAAGTTGCAAAAAGCTGATCCATATAAATGTATTTTATTATACATTAATTATTGCTGCTGACATTCACAGGGTTGGAAAATAAAAGAAGTTCCTTGTAAAACTTTGCCCTATTCAAAACACACTCTAAAAGACGGCAGTATTTCAACACTGCAACGGAAATACGATCTCGCCGCTCGGTGAAAATTGCAGCTACACAAATTTTAATTCACCCCTGGCTTCTTTAGAATGGCTAACCTTGCTAATGCCTACTAGAAGTCAATAGTCACTTAAAACTTTTCAGGAAAGCCATTCCCAAAATGTATTTCAGCCCACCCCGCCTACATCCGGCCCATCACCGGGGTGGAGCAGAGTTGTAGATGTGGTTTATGACTTACCATGAGTCAGAACACTGGTTGCTGAGTGCTGATATAAAATGACTTTTTGTGACAATGAACAGCATAAATATGGACAAATCTGATCCGAGACCAGTCCTCCTCACAAGATCTTAGTGAACGTAGGCCCTTCGCTTGTCTGTAGAGGTAAAGTTTCTAAACCGGTGTTTTCTAACCCTGATCTTAGAGGCACACTGCCCCACAGATCCAACAAATCAGCTCAATAACAACCCATTACTGAGCCGAGGTCAGTGTGTTGAGGCAGGAAAGGCAGTGTAATGTGTTTGGTGTTCTGCCTCCTGGACCACGGCTGGGAAACGCAGTTCCAAACCACATCAACAACCGTAATGAAATGCAGGCTTGCATTGGCTGAGAAAACATTTGGCAACTATTGACAAGTAGTTGGTAGCTGCACTAGCCTTGATAAACGCTGTACTTAAATTTAAACTCAAATGTTCAACTTTGACATGATACTGTGAAAAATATTGAAATTCAGTACCATTTTCAGAATCAAGCGCACGTGAAAAAAAATAATTTTCCATAACAGTCATCTTCAGCATAAAACCTTAATGAGCAAACACTTAAAGGTCAAAACAAATCTTTAGTATTAAGTGTTTTATGTTAACAGCTGTTCACATTTGCTTAACCTTCAGGCTCTTAGCACAAGAATAGGGCTAACCTAGTAATAATCATTTATAATAATGTTTAAATAAAGTTTAAATAAAGTAATGAAATTTCATTAAATTCATCAAGGTATTATAAAAAATAATTTAAATAATTTTAAATTATTTTTGAGATGTTTGCAAGGTTACATGGCTGTGCGGAATAATCATCATCAGCTGCTCATGCCTTTGACTCTGCTTTTGTGTAGAATAATAGTCAGGCAATATGGATTAAAAGCATTTTTTTTGTAAACATATTTTTGAAAACGCCACAGGTTTTATACTCCGTACAGTTATTCTTTTCTCTGTTAGCTTTAGATACAAGTGCTTTAGAACGCCAGAGCTAACATGGATTTAATTAATTATAACTTAATTTTTTTTTTTTTTTATTTTGCTGCTCTTAACTTTGTTAACTAGTCGGTAGCCTAGTGGTTAGGGCATTTGCCCTGCGATCAGAAAGTCCAGGTTCGATTCCCAGGCCGCTAGGCACCGCTGAGGTACCCTGAGCAAGGTACCGTCCCACACACTGCACCCCGGCGCCGTGTTCCTGCTGCCCCCTGCTTCACTTGGTGAATGGGTTAAATGCAGAGGAAGTGTTTCGTGGTGTGTTCACGTATGACAAATTTTCACTTCACATATTTCACATCACAAGGACAAAAACACAACTAAAGAGAACTGAGAATGTCTTCATTTACACAAGATTGAACAGGAACTCCTTATGCACCCCACCCCACACCCGTCCCGGCAGCATCGCTGGACATAAGATCTACTGCCAGTGCCAGGCCCTACGTTTCTTAAATATTTTAAACAGCATATTTAGAGCATAGTCATGATTTAAAAGCACAAGAACAGCTTTAAAACATAAATGCCAATGATATTTTTACTGTCCCTCCCTTGTTTTGGCCCCCACCCTGCATACTCCATTTTTGCACCACTGGTCACACCCCCTCACTACATATATATGTATTACATCCACTCTTCTATCCGTTACTCTCTCTGCTTCTCAAAGTAGTCAGCCATGAAGTCTCAGGTCAAACTGGTGCTCATCTGCCTGCTTCTGTCCGAAGGTAAAGAGTGTTTTATGTTGTGCTTAATTATTGGATTAAGGAATTAATTGCAATTCAGTTGTCAACAATTATATACTGATATATTAGAATTAGAGTAGAATTGTTACTTCCAGATTTCTGATACACAGATGTTTTTCCTGGTGGATTTTATTCTGACTGAAAATTAAATGTATTTTTTGCTCCTTTATATCTGTTTTTGTTTTCTTGTGAAACTATCAACATGCCCTGTTTCCGTTTTGCTCAACTTCCATTTTTATCTGAAAAGCTTTGCAGTTTTCTGCTGCCCTGAGGTGTTACGATTGTGAGACATCAATTTGTGACAAAGTTGTGACTTGTCCCAGCACTGAGGATCGTTGCCAAAGCACAACCAGTAAGTCAGAAATCAAATCCTTCTCTGAAACTCCGCAGTAACTGCAGTACTTTAGCCTCAGAAATAAAATGACCACCATTTCCTCATTTGAAATACCAGGTTAATGAATGTAGAAACTGTTGACTCATCATTAAGAGCATGATTACCTCAAAACTTATTTTTACACCAACCACGGTTACTTACTTTTTTGGGTTACACTGTAACAAGGTTTTAAAGCGCTGTAAAATTCATTTATTTATTTATTTTTCAGTCGTGTTCACTAAATATAGTTAATAAAAGGATGCTTCCTCTTTTCCACCTGACCACAGTGTTAAAGCGAACGATCTGATTTTCTCTCTTTATCTCGTTCTCTCTCTCTCTCTCTCTCTCTCTCTCTCTCTCTCTCTCTCTCAGTTGAGAATAATGGCAAGAAGATCACTGGGAAATCATGTGCAGACAAAGTTTCATGTGAGGCAGGAAAAGCCCTTGGTATCATGAGCTGCTGTACGACGGATCTGTGTAACAGCGCTGCAGGTGTCACTCTGAGTCTCATCATGATGCTGTTTCCTCTTTTCTCCTCCATCCTCTTCTTCTGAGCTCAAACTCCAATTGAAGCATTTATTAATCCGATTTGGAGAAAATTATGAAATTCTCCTAGTTTTACGTTTCTTGCCCTGGTTTCATCGTTGCTAATTGTGTG
Organism: Brachypetersius altus; assembly: GCA_037974465.1. Lineage (NCBI taxonomy): Eukaryota > Metazoa > Chordata > Actinopteri > Characiformes > Alestidae > Brachypetersius > Brachypetersius altus. The sequence goes on along the minus strand of JBBPDB010018103.1, from coordinate 8,794 downwards.
TTTTAGATGATGGTCAGAATTTCATTCACTGTTTTTATCAATAAAGTTTGATGAAGAGGGGTGCAATCATGTTTGACTCTTTGTGTTTGAAGTTTTGTCTCAAGCTTCAACAGCAAAACAGCAACAGCAGGACCTTTTTGCCACCGTACCCACTACTTGTTGTTCATATATTATATTACTAATACATAACTTATTGTTAATATATTATAATATATACTCTAAACCACGTATGATAACGTTGCGTAGCGTTTTCTCTCTGGAACTTTATTGGTGTGTAGAAATACAGACTGAACTCTCAGTGTAAATGAATCACCTCTCTAAACACATATAGGAGCTGCATGCAGGGATTCCTGTAATTTATGTATATGTTTTGATTTGCATTTGTGGGGAAGCAAGACATTATCGTTGCAAAATTATGTATATTATAGAAAAATGGAAAAAACTGAAGGTCAAAACTGAATTCAAAAGTAGTGTGTTGCGCACTTTTATTTTAAAAGTACTGATATTTGAATAAAAGAGCAATAACATTTGGTTTGCAAACACTTTAAACAAATAACTTTTAACAGTGTTCCCTTTTTTAGCACAGTTATACAGCTGCAGTTAAAATATTGCTTGCAAATCTCAAACATGGCTATTTGCTGATGCCAGGGCATTAATCTAGTTTGTTATAGAAAAACAAGCCCTCAGTGTCCAGAGCCATGACCATAACATTATAACAGGCACCTTTTTGATGAACATAAAGTTAACATTTATAAATGCTGGAACATGTATATCAGGGAGCAGCACAAACAGGCTATGTTCAGATGAGGTGGGCAAATACCACAAAACTAAAAAGTGCATGGAACATTTTAATGAATTTGAAGAGTGCAGGGAAAGGTTGAACGCAAACCTCAGATAGGCACATGACCAGCGAACCTGTTGTTAAGTTTGAGAAGTTGAGATTGCGGTGGAGGAAGTTTCAGAAATGTTCCTGCTTGAAAGGATGTGCTTTAAAAAATTTCCAGAGTTATTCAAGTTACTTTGTGTTGCTTACAGTCACGTGAAAAAATTAGGACACCCCATTAAATAGTCAGTGCTTTATTAAGAAATTGTCACATATCACCTTGTTTTTATTCATCTATGGAAAAGAAAGGAATTTAATTGCAGCAAAAATGTAAAAATTTAAACAGCAAAAAATACCTTGTTTTAATCATTAAACAAAAGATACAAAAATGCTGAGGACAAAGTTAGGACACACTACCCCATAAAAGCTTTGGTTGAACTTAATGACATCAGTCTGAGGAGCGTTTGTCCCACTTCGTAATGCAATGGCCAGCTGGTGGGCTGCGGTCCAAAAGTCTGGGTTCGATTCCCAAGACCGCTAGGAACCTTTGTGGTACCCTGAGCAAGGTACTGTCCCCACACACTGCTCCCCGGGCGCCGTGTTCCTGCTGCCCCCTGCTTCACTTGCTTAAATGCAGAGGAAGTATTTCGTGCTGTTCACAGTGTGGTGTGTTCACGTATGACAAATGGTCACTTTCACTTCAAGATCTGGGCATTCCAGCACTCTTCGTTTTCAGCTTGGTGGATTTACTGGTATGCTTTGGGTCATTGTTGCAGGGTCCAGTACTGCTTCAGCCTTAATTTTCCTACAGATGTTCATCAGGCACCCTGTGATATGCAGTAGAAATCATGGTGGATTCCATGATGGTGAGCTGACCAGGTCCTGTTACACGAGGTATGGCCCCCGAACCCCCAGTGACTCTCATATCCATTCCACTTGCTATTGAAGTTGAAATGCCCTGATATACTCTTTATAAATCACACTCTACCTGGGATTGATAGAGTATGGATTTGCCACATTCCCCGTCCTCTACAGGCTCTCGTGTGTGGTAAATGCAAATCGCCTCATGAATATGTAAGCCTCTGAGGTAAACCTGAAAAAATGGCATCATGGCAACCGAGGGGAAAAGTCAGAAGAAACATCTGAAACCGAAATAGACGTGCTTGTGGATGAAGTGGAAAGTCGAAAAAAAATGTGTTTGGTAGTGACAGGGGTGACAAACAAAAAGAAAGGCAGCGAGTGGCAACAGGTAACGAATGCTGGGAATAAAGTGAGTGCCCGAAATTTTTCGAAAAAAGTGGTCAGATTTGAAAGTGATCTGAATTGCAGCGCATTGAAAGTGCGTGTCTGCTTTCAGAGGCGAACACCTCTGGAAACCCGGATATCTTCAATACTAGGGGAAATAAATGTGTGTGGGGTGGTGTTTGGGAAAGAGGGAGACACAGACCTGGCCGAGACAACACACCGTTTGTTTTTTGTTGTTTTTTGCATTTCTGAGAACACAACTTATGACAATGGTTTTGTTGTTTTAGTAAGATTAGTGATGGTTGTGATACCCCAGACCTATAATACAATTAAACTAGAGGTGGACATAGATTCATTTTTTTAACGCCTTTAAATTTAATTTTATTCATATTTTTATTCACTATTATACATTTGGGACTGAATAAATGAAATTAAATGTACGGCGTGTTACTCACTAGCTCAAGAAATTATGATATAATTTTAAAAAAATAAATAGATTATTATATATGTACTACTGCCACTTACATTTTTCACCCGCGGTCGCTTTTTATTTTTCTCTAAAATGGTCACACGCTTTTTGGTTTGTGTACATATGCGCACATTCTGCCGTCAACTTTGTTTTTATAGATTGCAACATAGATGTAAAATAGGAAGAGGGTCTCGTGCGTCTGTAACGGTTATAAATGGGACCCCTGTTCTCTCAGGCAAACTTCAGTCTGGCCTTTATGTTTCCCCCTTGCACGCCTCCCACGCAAGTTACACTTGTGCTCTCTCTTGCTCTCTGGTTGTAGAGGCATGCACTTTCACATCAAAAGTAGCAAGTGCCTGCTGTAGGTCCAGTGATGACATTTTAGGGTTTTTGGACAGGGCTTTACAGAATAGGGTTTACAGAATGATACAAAGCAGCCCCGCTCAGAATTAGAGCAGAAATTAGAGACAGAATGAAACCAATAAGCAGGTTCCCACACGCTCAGATGCTCAGTAGCAGGTCTGAAACAAAACTATTCAGACTGATTTAATGTGTAATGGTTAATTGCAGAGAAACTTACAGACTGAAACGTACAGTAGTCTTACAGTAGTGGTTAGAGGAACGCACTCACACTTACGCACACATACACCCCACCGACCGGCACCAGTCGCTTTGTGTAGTATTGTGCTCTGCTAACTACCTCTTACTGCCCAATTAGTACTACCCTCAGTCTACCTCTAAAGATTTGTCTGTTATAACTATGTCACTTTACCACAATCTTGCTCTTTTTGCACCACGTTTTTTATAGATCATATGTATAATTGTATTTGGTTGTATATTTTTTTTAATTGCACCTCCTGTATTTAATGTTACATGTCTGTATTCTTAAAATTGCACCTTTTGTATTTAATAGGGGAGTGACGAGACGCTTTTCCCACGAGACAAGACGAGACACGAGACTGGGTTCACGAGAACGAGCCGAGACTTTGAAATTTTTTTTAAAGAATGACCTATAAACGTTTTGGTGCAAAATGCCAATTTTAATAGTGTAAACCCTAAATATGCCCCCAGATGTGCTCCCAGAACACTTTCATTTCATTTTAAACAGTTTAATACATCACCCTTAAAGAAAATGTAAAGATAAACCTGAGGTTTAAATACAGAAAAGTTACGAGAGAGAAAGAGATACAGAGAGAGAGAGATACACAGAGAGAGACGCCTGCTCCGGAAAAGTCCCGAATGTGAAAGAGAGAGAGGGGGGGGGGGGATCCGTGCGCATCTCGTGAGACAAATCTGATCTCAAGAGATCTCGTCACACTCCTAGTATTTAATGTTACATGTGTGCACCTGGGGTTTGAGAGTAACGTTATTTCAGTTCTCTGTATGTCTGGTACGTATGGCAGATTTGACAATAAAGTTGACTTTGACTTTGACTTTGATGTTTCATGTTTCCAACACAAATGTAGGCCTTTTGCTTTAAACCCACCAGAGAAACTCCAATTGTCTTCTCATTGTTCATATTATTTTTGATGATGGTAAAATAATTATTAAACAGTTTGGGTTTGGTTTGACTATGTTACAAACACCTCCACCCTAAACAAGTAAAAGAGGAAACAAATCTTCTGTGAAAACGATCCGGCAACGTGCAATTTATTTCAATGACATGTAATAATGTGTGTGGGAGCTTTTCAAGATGCTAAAGCCTTCAGGTTCTTTTCTCCGCCACTGTGAACAACTGAACTACTATTGAACTATGCAGATACTTTGAATTTCTCCTAAAGGCTCAGTGAAGCAGAGAAAATTACAGTGAAGGAATGTGTTGAACGGGAAGAGCCTTCCCAAAGCCATACCTTTTCAGAGCAGATACACATTAAATCCACTCTCAGCCTCCCGGACCCATCAGCAATGAAGCTGCAGATCTGGTGCTCATCTGCTTCCTCTTAAATGAGTGCAGGGCTGGACTGGCCATCTGATCATATGACTTATTTTATAGACACACACAAAAAACCGATTGCCTTAAGAAGCTAAAATAAAATGTGGCAGGGGCATAGCAGCAGGACTGTGTGAAGAATAGGACCCAACACACACTCACATGCACCCCACCAAACATACACACACACACACATTGACCAGTGAACACAGCATTCTGCTACGAGAAACAAAACATACAAATATTAACAGTTAGTATAATGTCAATAATGGTGAGGGAGAAACTAAAATTAAATAAACCAGTTACACTCAAAGGCAGTCAAGGCTATAATCACTACTCAGAGGCGGCAGATGGATAAAGTAATGCACTCCAACCAGCAGGGGGCAGCACCCAGCCTGGAGACCAAGCAGACAGGTAGAAAACAGCAAATGCACAAACAACAAATTATAATGAACACAAAAGACACAAAAGAACAATAATGAATGCAAAAATAGATCAACAAAAGCTAATAAAACAACTAAATGCAGCAAAATGCATTCCAATGTTTTTCTTGGCTGCACAAGCTTTATCCACAGTGAGGTATTTTACTGTAAAAAGGCTTTTGTAGTTTCTGTCGTATCTTCACTCTTCAGTGGTAACAGCACTTTTAAATGACACAGCATAGTTGGATGGGCTTCACTGCTAATTGCAAGCAAGTCATACACAAATTGTATTAAAAATCATAAAATATTTTGAAATAAATGTAATTTAATAGTAATTTCACATCCCAACGTATGATGTGTGGTTTCTGCCCCTAAACAAGTGCCAACTCTATTAGCCATAAATAGCCAATCTATCGATATGTTCTTTCATGAAGGCAGGACCGAAAGGGAATCCAGTCACACACACAGGGGGAAAATCTTTGTAGTTTTAGTTCGGTGATGTGGGTTCAGGTCCTCATGCTTTGGTAAGGGTAGGTCAGAGGGGAGCAATATTGCAATATTGTGAAACACAGCACAGGCTCTCCTAATTTGGCACACTTTTGGGGGGTGGTATAACAACCGGCCACCTGATGTATCTAGGTAATGTAAATCAGTTTATGAGCCAGTCATTATCATGGGCCAAAAGCTTCTCATGGTCCCTGAACACCCGTTCTCTTCTAATTCTACCATTGGCATAATCTTCTAACAATGCCAGCACATACATTTTGTTACCTTAGGCACGAATGTGATCCTGGTATTTATGTGTTTTCAGCAACCAGACTGATTGTTTCCAAATGATAGTGATAATCTTGCCCACAACAAATCCCCTTCCGCTTCAACAGCTGCGGCGCACAGGTTAAAAGTGTAGATCAGGTTAAGATTTGAGTCAAATTATATATTTTATTTATATGTACTGCTCCAAAAAATGAAGGGAACACTTGAACGACACAATGTAACTTCACGTCTCACGTCTGTGAAATCACACTGTCCACTGAGGAGACAACACTGATTGTCACTGAGAGAGTGTCGACTGTAAATCAGTGCTGTCTCCTTAGTGGACTGTTTGATTTCACAGACGTTTGGTTGGCTTGAAGTTACATTGTGTCGTTCAAGTGTTCCCTTTATTTTTTTGAGCAGTATATTTATTCACTATTATAAGTAGTGTTCAGACAGTCCACTGTCCAGTCAGTGTTCGAGGCTCAGACACAGTTTCCCAGTTTAAAAGTAGACTTAAGACGCATCTCTTTAATCTGGCATTCACGTAACTCATCCCATAACCTCATAGTCCAGTACTAGCACACGTAGTTAATGGCAACTACGCTAATTCTTTTCTTTATCCTTCTTCCCATCCCGAGGCATCCGAGATGGTGTCAGCTCCAGCAGATAAAGGCCAACCCTGCGAGGTTCCTGAAGCACCCAGAGAAGGACCAGCTCCAGCTGAATCCTGCTCTATGACGGTTGGAGCTACACATGCTGCCCCCCGTGATTCCAGTGATTCAGACCCTATCTACCTTCTGCACCTGCCGACTCATCCCTATACTGATCTGGACTTCATGTTAACTCAAAAAACTTCTGTTATATTGAACCTTCAGCTCCAGATCACACATGATGTTCTATAATCTCTATCTGTTATCACCCAAATGAGGATGAGTTCCCTGATTGAGTCTGGTTCCTCTCAAGGTTTCTTCCAATCGCCATCTTAGGGAGTGTTTCCTCGCCACTGTCGCCGTCACTCTTGGCTCATCAGAGGCATTTCATTCAGACACACATTTATTTAATTTTGTGAAGCTGCTTTGTGACAATGACCATTGTTAAAAGCACTATATAAATAAAATTGAATTGAAATTGAATTATTGGAGTTGCCTTTCCTTCCAGACTACCTTCTGGAAACACCACCCAATCCAGAGCTGATGGTATAATTTATAATTGGCTTCTCAGGTCAGATAGATGACTAAGACTCCAAAAAGAGGACTGATCAATAGGACCAACCCCCGTCTGCTATGTGAAATACCCTCGACTTCTCTCGTCCTAAGCTGGAAGAGTGTATGTAGGAGTGTTAGGGAGCGAGGTCTTTGCTGGAACACGTTTGGGAAGGGTTTAAAACAGCTGAAGGGCAGAAAGCGAGTATGAAGCTGAAAGTACAGGAGCCGCCCTTAGCTCAGTGATTGACATGCTACAGCAGTCAACGCACACAGAATCACTAGGCCTATAATCCATTACTATAATTTAGAGAATGAACCGGACCGACATCTGCACCCTTTCCCACGCTTTGAGCTTCAATCAGAGACTCTCAATGGAGACGGAATGATAGACTGATAATACCAGCAGATATGAAGGACCAGTCTTCTGCGTGGAGGACAGTGGTGTTACTCACTACGCTACTCCAACCACTACCAGTATAACAGCAGCTATCAGCACAGGAAGTGGCAGTCTCTTTTCTCGTACCAATTCGGTGTAAAATAAAACAGTGGAGTAAAAGATATTGGTAGAAGAAAGCAGTTCAGGAGCTGAACTCAGAAAAATACACATTCTCTCTCTCTCTCTCTCATATATATACACCTTTTTTTTCCTCCTGATTTGACGCTGGACCGTTTTCTTATTGCACCGGTCAGTGGGGGGGAGGGGGTTTACCATTACTCCATTCATTTAATCAACTGCATATTCTTGATGAACTGTTTCATCCCATTCATAGCTCTTTACCTTGTCTGGTGATCCTCACTACAATTACATTAGGTTTTTTTAGTGCAGAGGTCAGTAGTGATGATAAATGCGTGTTTTGGCTGATAAAAGTGATAAACTTGCAACAAATGTATTTGTTGGCAAAGAATACTGGATGCATTTTAGTGTACGAGTGTTTGTTTGCTAGTCTTTTCCTCTATAGGCAGTTGAGGGGCTTCTTGTAATTACAATACATTTCACAACATTGTTGACAATGTAGACTATTGTAAAAACTGCAGCTCTGGCAACTCGAACTGTAATTTTGCTATAAAAAGATCATATTTCAGCACTACTGAGAGCACATTACAGCAACAAACAAACGAAAAGGTAATGAGCAGAAAAACCTCAAGAACTTCACAATGCTGTTTCTCCTCCATCAGTAAATAACGCTGGCACACACACACACACACACACACACACATACACACACACACACACATACACACAGCTGCCCTGAATCTGGTGCGCAATGTCATTTCCGCTCTGTGCTCAAACAGGAAATGGCGGGTAATTTAAAAAAACCAAAAAAATACACCTAACTAACACCTAAGACTATACACCTAACAACCTTCACTGGAAAACAATTTTTGGTTGACTGTTTTTACGCAGCTTGTGAGCCATTCAACTAAAACGCAGAACATAAAGAAAAAATAATTAACAATTCAAACTTAACACCCAGAATGAAGGTCTAATAAAATTTACACCCAGAATAAAGCTGTATCATATCGCAAACATCCAAAATGAGGTTCCAATAAAATTAATACGACTAACAGTATAAAGCAACAATCAAATAAATGGATTTTATTGCTGCATATTAAAACACCAGCACAAAAATATAAAAGATCTTCCAGGAACAAAAAGGGAAGTTTTACAGTGTTGAAAAAGGGACTGGATAAGTACAAACACTACAATTGGATGTTAGAATTGTACTCCACAATAAAAATATCCTACATTTTCTCCACTGTTTTAGTGCATATAGTGTGAAGTAAAACACGGTGTTGCCTCACAGCGAGAAGGTCCTGGGTTCGAGTCCCGGATTGGGTGCAGGGTCTTTCTGTGTGGAGTTTGCACGTTCTCCCCGTGACCGCGTGGGTTTCCTCCCACCACCAAAAACATGCGTGCTTTGGGGAATAGGTGAATTGAGCACT
>JBBPDB010018083.1:0-12549 GCA_037974465.1 Brachypetersius altus | reverse complement strand
TGTTAAATAAACTTAAAACCTATCTAGCATGGATCCCTGGGTTCCTGTGTGCTCCGGGCTCCGAGGGAGCTCAGGGCTGGGGGCTCGCCCCCTCAGCCCTGACAGCAACCTACTCCTAACCATCATTTATGTTACTAGTAATTCACTCAACTGTAAATTGCTTATCTATAGTATTTATACCCATCATTTGTGTATATAACACTGTGTATTTCCACAGTTTTTTACTTGGGATTATTTAGACTTCCCATTCTATATTGTTCGTGTCTCTGTGTGTCTGTACAGCCATACGTAGTTTCAGTACAAAAAGTTACGTTCAGTATCAGAATTCTGATTCTGATACTGATAGGTGGAGGCACGGGCTTGAAGACATACAAGAAGAATATTTACTCACAAAACATGATTTCTCCTCTCAGGACTGATCCAATATTCTGTCATAAACAAAGAAGGACGTGTGCTGTTGTATTCTTTGGCTTTTTCTAAGCTTAAGTGTCACCTGCTTCTCGAGGCCACCTGGCCTGGCCCTGCAGATGCTGACTCTGTATTTTTTTTTTTTACATATATATTTTTTCCCTGCAAGACATTTTCGCTTGATGCGCCTGGCCCCCAGGTCTCCGGCGGGAGTTGTTAAGGATATTGAAATCATTATTTCATCAAGCAGATGAAATGTTTTCCAGGTGAGGTGAGCCCGCTGAAATAAAAATCAATACGGCACATCGACTCTGGGCTCCCCCGTAGAGAGAGGAGAGTGCAGGATGAGTTAAATTACTCACTCTTATTGGTAAATGGCTGTTGTGAGGCTCTCGCCGTGTGTGTATGCGTGTGCGCGCGCCTGTGCATTAATCTGCGGAATTTCAAAACGGTATGAGCTGTCAAATAAAGCGCCCCTGTTGGGGTTTCTCCAGTGAGCGGTGGCCTGCTGCGGAGGGAGCGAGGGAGGCTTCTTTCACAGACTGATTGCGATAGAGTGTGTCACTTCCGTTCAGGCCATGGGCGCTTGTGCGGTGATATGCTTTTGCAGGCGGTGGGTGGGGTGTTATATGAAGTGAAGTGTATGAAGTCTTCAGGGTGGATAAGCCACCCACAGTCTGCGGCTCTTTTTAGGCCTCCCAGCTATTACATGGGTCATTTAGCCTGAGAAGCGATACTGTTTGCTATACTTCATTTTGCTGGCGCCTGCCCTTGGAGTGAACTGCCGGAAGAAACGCAAAACGCCCGGGAAGGTTGGTGTCCCTACTGCTTGTACAGTTCCAAACCTCTGCCATGAGGGGCCAGGTTATGCTTTAAGGCAGAAGTATAGCGTGGTTTGCCCATTTCCCTGCTTTGATACTGTAATTTACAGCTGAGGTGAATTAAATGTGAACGACTGCAAAACCCTGTGGGACAGGAGCTTTCCTGGTCCAGTACTAAACTATGCAACCAAGCCATGATTAGACAAACATAACAAAAAAATAAATAAAGCCCATTTGGGAAATTGTTGCAATTCAGTTGGTGCAAATATCTACATTTATTCTAGATGTGAGATGTCGCACAGTTAGAATAGGTCAAAGGTTGTTTTTTGGTTATATGAGCTAATGTTAGCTTGGTGCTAAATCCAACATCATTGCAAGCTATTTCCATTTGATTCCTTCAAAGCAATAAAGCAATGAAAAAGCAGTAAACTGCAAAATCAGTGATAATCGTTGAGTCTGAGCAAACACTGCTGCAGTTTCTCACTATGGTTGAAAGTTTGTTTTCATTCAAATGTAAAGCTTATCTTGCTACAGCTGCAACAAAAGAGCCCAGCAGGGGTCAGAGTCTGTAAGTCAATTGGTTAGAGCTTGCGTAGGGTATTACCAAGACATGATACATTTATATGTGTCAGTTTGAAAGGAATTGTATGAGCATGCGACTCAAAGAGAGGTTGCTTATGTGAAAATGAATTAGGACTCTGTTTGGTACACACCGAGTAATAAAAAAATTAAATACAAAAAAGGATTTCAATGAGAAAAAAGGGTTCTTTTGTAACTGAGGTGTATGAATGGAAAAACCTTTAATGGTTTCCCATTTTTTACACCTCTGCTACTGCAATTTATTCTGAGACCGGGCTTAATGTGTGGCCAGGAAGCCAGCTCTTTAAGTTTAAAGAATCAAAACATAATGTAAATATTACATCATTTTTCCTCATCTAAGTGATCAGCTGTGGAACATTTCTTCTTAAATAGGAGCCTTTTCTGTTGATGCAAGATTCACGGCTTTCAGGGATCTAATATAAAATGGCAAACATCTTTATTCAACGAAAATAACCAGAAAGGACTAAGAAGGTCTAACCAGAGAAAACGAAACAAAATGGCTAGAGCAAGATTTCCAAATGAACATGCAAGAACAAGCAGCGAGGACAAGGACGAGGACAAGCAGCATATACAAAACATGCTGCAAAAATGTCCGGCCTACTTACAGAACAGAATAATGAGACATAGGTAACGTCAATGGACACGATTATCCTTGCATTCATCATCGATGGTGTTTAGGTGGAGTTGAAGAGTAGAAATGTCTCTCCTTCCATTGTGTCTCTCCACCAAAGAAGCATGTGATAAAATGCAAAAGTCGAAAACTAAAAATTGGAAAAGAACAAACAAAACCTTTTATTTTTAGATTGGCCTTTGTAATCTGGCAGTAGATGTTTTTTTGTATGCTTTTAGAAGGACTAGGTTGAATGTGGCCTCCAGTAAGCATGGCTTCAAGGACAGAGGGAGGATCGAGATAGAGATAGAGAGACAGAGAGGCAGATCGCCTGTGTAGATTGGTCTGTTATCCTGAATACACCCCTCTGACTCCTAATTGCCAAGTAGGGTAGAAATGGCATGGCAGGACAATCGGTGAACTGGCACCACCGGATCACAAGAGACACACATGTTCATTTCAATGCAGACTCTTAGGAACAGACGTACTAAGCCCTTGTGTGAGGTTTCAGAGGAAAATAGGATGCATTTTAGAAGTAAAAGAAAAACACAGCTGCTAGCAGCCAACTTGTTGTTTGCAAGCATGCATAACATTGCTGTGGCTGTTGTAGTTCCCCTAGTGTGGGTTGTCTCACGAACAGTGTGGGTTCAAGCCTGCCCAGGCATTTAGGCATGTGAGTTCTCAGTTGCTTCTTAACTGATCTCAAGAGTGACTGCAGGGGTGTATCAAGCTTTCCAAAAGTTTGGCTGTTCCGGGATGGGGAAGCCAAATTTTAAATACACTCGGACCCATGTAGCATCGTTTTAACCTGACAAAAGTGGAGGGTGGAATCGCGTTTCAGCAAAAGTGGGGGGGGTTAAAATCCCCCCCCCCCCAATGTGCTAATCCCTGAGTGACTGTTAGCCTGGTGGTTGTCCCTGTGATTGGAAGGTTATGGGTTTAAATCCAAGGGCTGCACCACTGAGGTACCTGAGGTATTGTCCCCACACACTGCTCCCCAGTGTCCCCAGTGGTGGCTGCCCCCTGCTTCCCTTGGTGAATGGGTTAAATGCAGAGAAAGAATTTCTCATTGTTCATACTGTGTGCTGTGCTGTGATGTTCACGCATGTCTAGGGCCAGATTACTTTTAGGGATGCAAGAACATCAACATTACATTGATTTGCAAGTTTCAGTCTAAGACTTTTGTTAAGTGCCGTGTAATAGGGAGTAATTCAAATTATTTTTTTATGTAACACATCCGTATTACACCATTGAACTGCCTGGGCTGAGCTTGTGATTCTAGTAGGAGAACTACTAAATATTGACCAAGTTTCATGCCCATACGACTTATGGATTGGTCTAGTTGATTCATTTTGAGGAAAAAAACGAATAAAAGCCTACTACGAGCATTTTTGTTTCAACCTCAATAGCATGTAATATGAATTGTCCTAGTCCTCTTATCCTATGTTGCCATTATGCAATTGCTATGTATTTTACCTTCTGCTTCTTCTTCTACTGGCAGTAAATATCCACACTAGATCATGATTGTATTTGCCCCCATAGATTACTTAAAAAGCCCCAATTTTTCTCTTGGTATTCATTGGGCTGTGCTCTTGTATTTTACTTCACCTTGCACAATTTTCAAGACCTATTGCATCTGGCCTTTTTTTCTATTTAAAAAAAAAACAATATCAATTTGAGCATCACAATTTCAGATTTCTTCATTTTAATATGTTGCCCATTTGTTTTTATGACAACGTGTCCTTGAACCTGCATGGAGTCTGAAGAGAAAATCCAACGGAATGCAGTTCAATGGAAATGGGAATCGACTTTTTAAAAATTGGACAAAAATCTTTTTTTAACAAAGTCATAACATGGTCAGCCTTACAAATTTCCTTAAAAGGTATACTGCAGAACCTTATATATAACAACCGCTAAAAAATATATTTTATGTGGGTGCATATGAATGCAACATTAGAATATGCACAATGTGAGAGTACCACACAAAATGTGAAAGAATATGTTTTAATATAGTCATAATAGTAAGTTATTAGAACACATTCTGTATTTTATAGTCTGTTAACGTATTTAAACTTTAGTGAACAATAGTTTTATGAATTCTCTTTTTTATTTCTATTTAGCTCCACTATTTGACTGCACCTTTTAAAAGCCGATTATACCCTTAGCACAGTTCGCGAGCACTCCTGTGCACAGTTTGCATGCTTAACTACAGCCATATTAAAGTAAATGTTAATTTCAGATGCATTGTGAGCTCTGTAAAGTCCAATGGAGATCTACTGGTCTTTTTTTGTTTCTTTTTCCCCTCCGGTGCTGTTCCTCTAGCTCCTTTCTCTCCAGCCTCTGTTTCTCCAAGAAGCTGTAGAGAGTCCAAATTTAAAGAAGTCTTTATTCTTTGTAGCAGCATAACATATTTTCTTTCAATACACACACAGATTAAAGGCAGAATCATCTCATTTAATTCAGATCAGCACCACCCAACCTAAAGATAATTCATGTTGTTTCTAAAAGTTGCCTGGTCACTGAAACGTGAAATACAAGCTGACCATATGAAAAAAGAATCTGTTCAGGCAATTTACTGCCTGTTCCTTAAAGGTGACTGAGCACAGACTCACCAGCATAAAGTGCTCTACTGAACTCCACAGAAAATCCTTCCTTCCCACCACCATCAGACTCTACAACTCCTCTCTCTGTCTAACATCTGCACAGTAATCTGTCCAATAACCTGAAGCTACTTTGTTATGCAGTTTCTAAACAGGTCTAATTCACTGTCATGTGTATCAGTATGTGCATTATTATGTTACAATCTTCTGCGATTATGCAATGTTCTTATCGGGACATTTTCTAAATGGGTGTTTTAATTATTTAATTATCTGTAATCTTATTACATCTTATTATTAGTATGTGCAATAGTATTACCATGTCTTGGTAAGACTATTGCATATCATTAGTGAAATATCACTACATAAATCAATATTACTTATATACTACTGATCTCCATTACATGCAACAACATGTAACCACTATTTGTGTCATTAGTAATTGTAATTTGTTTATCTGTAGAATGTATAACCAGCGTTTATGTACAAGCAATTTCCTCCAGGATCAATAAAGTTGATACTGTTACGGCGGCAGAGCGGCCACGGGAGGCCGCACTTAGAGTCTCGTTATAGAGACCTTTATTTTGAAGTTCTGTGTTCATGTTCGCGTCTGTGTTTGCCCTGTCAGCTGTCTTGTGTTTAAGTTAAGTGATTAGGGATTGTGATTGGTTTTTGTCAGTGTCTGTTTGTATTTAAGTGCTTTGCATTTATGTTAGAGTTGCTGGTTATCACTCACAATGTGTCTCACCCTCCCGGCTCCTTGTGTCTCATATTTTTAGCTTTGTTTCTGTTAGCCCCTTGTGGCTTTTTGTTTTAGTTAGTGTAGAGTCTGAGTCCTTTATAATAAAACACCATCAGACGGAACCTGCTCTGTGCCTCGCCTCACTCCCTGAGCACAGCCCCCATGACAGATTCTGATTCTATAGTTTAGATTTGTTGACGGGGGAATGGGTGTGTCAGGTTAAGAGGGCTCACCACCAGCCATGAGTCATCACATCTTCATGAAAGCTCAGAATGATAGATTATAACGATTAGACCTGAGGCTATTAGCTATTTTAAATTACTATTATGTTTCAGACCAGGGACTATTCATAAGACATTTGGGTCTGTAGCCCCTGATGCCCAGGCCTAATGATTCCCCTGAATGAACACTGTTCATTGTAAACACCTTCACCAGGCTTTTATTTCAAAGAGCCTATAACTTCATCATCACATATTTGCCTCGTCAATGCAAAAGAGGAGAAAGAACGATGGGATAATCAGAACAGAGAGCCAACAAACCCTGATGCTGATTGTGGCAGTGATTTAAGTCAGTGCATCTTGACTCTTGATTATCTGCACCAAAACTTTGCCCTTCACTTTTACACGCTGAAGGAGGCGCGTCTTTCAAAGCCTGTTTCAAAGAAAGCTGCCTGTGTTCTTCTGCTAATTTGCGCTTAGCATGCTATGCTAATTTGTCCTGATAAACCTCGTAGCTAATCAAATATATATTCATCCATAATATAGCAAGTACATGGGGTACAATGGTACAAGTAATGCTATCATTAACCATGGCTCGCGCATGCACGAATATTTCCTATTAATGTGATATGAAAGGATAACGAAGCTGCTAATTTTAAACTCCGCTGGCGCACGTCAGAGCCTCATCTGTCTGATTTTTATGCAAGCTTATTAAAAAATGTGCAGCCGCATTCGCCATTCCATTTTCCCCTCAACGCCATACTTTTAATTATGGATCCTGCGCAAATGAAGACTTGTCAGTGTTAGCTGGGGAACCTTGCACAAGGTCTGATTATATGCTGAAGGCTCGTCGTTGTCTGATGTCGTCTCCTGTCCAGTCACAGCACACTTACTGAGGCCTAATAAATCGCTAATTACTTTTGACACTGGTCTGACTTGGAATGAAGAAATTAAAAACTGCGTTTTCATGTTTCAGGGAGATAGTCACTAAAATTAGGTACCTGTAATTAAGAGCTACTACTCACTTCGACCTTGCCCCAGACTAGGCATTTATTCTACCATGAGTTCATACACTATATGGACAAAAGTATTGGGACACATGTTTTTCAGGGTTTGTCCCCCCCTAACTTCTAGTGAAGGACAATCTAAATGCCTCAGCACACCAAGACATGTTGGACAATGTCATGCTTCCAACTTTGTGAACCCAGTTTGGGGAAGAACCTTTTCTATTTCAGCATGACTGCGTCCCAGTGCACAAAACAAGGACCATAAAGACATGGTTGGATGAGTCTGGCATGTGTGTTTTACTTATAATCCAAAGAAAAGCAGTCACAAACTACTGGTGCCAAGCATATACTTTTTGTATTATATGTGCTCACTACGATACAAAAAAAAGATTATGAATCCCAAAATCAATGATGATTGATTT
Organism: Brachypetersius altus; assembly: GCA_037974465.1. NCBI lineage: Eukaryota > Metazoa > Chordata > Actinopteri > Characiformes > Alestidae > Brachypetersius > Brachypetersius altus. The sequence goes on along the minus strand of JBBPDB010018083.1, from coordinate 5,124 downwards.
TCCTTTCACTTAACCATTTCCCTTAAGAAATTGTATGCAGCTCATTTGAGGCCTAAGGCTGAAAGTTAACAAAGATGTTTTATGCAAGTGGCCCTATGTCACTAAACTACATGATCAAGAACAGGCAATTACAAATGCTATAAAATCAAGGACAACTCATCAAGGATGATTGGACAGAGCATCATAATTTTGCTGCAAAATGAATGTGGTTCTGATTAACCAGTTCGATGTACAAGCCAAAAGGATGCTAAAAGTAGGCCACCCCTGCCCATTTTTGCAGTGTGGCGGTAAGCTTCAAGTCCTATCAGATACAACAAATTGAAGAACTAAACACTGCCGCAAATAGTTGTTAACAAACTGTATTAAACGTGCATATTATATATTATTTGTAACTGAATGAGAGCAGAATTTACCAGATTTAAATGTTGCCTCTTATGAAGTTTAAATAATGCCACAATTCCTCATGTCGCAGTTAAGCAAATCTCTAATTATATATAAATGATGTCCATATTTTGTTTTGTTTTATACCGACATAATGTAGAAACAAATGTCTAATGGTAATATAGTGCTATTGTTTTATAGTGCACTTTACAGACAAAAGTATTGGGACAAATCTCTTCATTACTGATTTCAGGTGGTCCCTTAAATGCTCTACAGAATAAATGGACGCAAATTCCCACAGAAACACTCTTGCAGAAAGAGTGGAAGCTGTTACAGCTGCAAAGGGGCTACCAACTCGATATCAAAGTCTATGCATTTGAATGCTGTTGCAATAAAGTCCCTGTTGGCATAATGGTCAAGTGACCCAATACTTTTGTCTATATAGTGTATATTGAAATAATACTATGGTAATACTAAGAACAACATGACAAACAGTCAAAAATTGGCTTTCTGGAATGGCTTTCTGTTTTTACAAAATGTAGAAAACACACAAGTTTGTGACATAAATGTAGATGTTTAAGATTAAAAGTTGTCCCACGTCTTAAAAAAATGACCTAATCTAGACTTAAAAAATGTTTTTTACTTCTAATGTAAGTTCATGTGAACATTTTGGAATAAAGGAGCATTTCTATTACTTTATTCATCATGAACACTTCACAAAATGTAAAGGCTTTCTTTTGAGTTCAGCGATGCTTAAGCAAGTGATAAAGGCTACAAGCTGGGGAAGGAAGGGAGGAAATTTGTTGGGCAGCCTTTTAGTTGCGTGAGTATGTTTGTGCTTGTGCCCAGTTGGGGAATGCATACTTGTAAGTGGTCAAACCAGTTTTTATGGCCCATTTGGTGGAGAGCACGCCAATTGTAGAGGCCATCTGCGTTCCCTGTCTAAACTTCTCAGCACACAACAACAAGACAGCAGGGAAAAAACCATTTGTGCCAAAAATAATTGTTTCCAAGTATCCATAATCACACCCTGCCAATTTTTTTTATAACTCTCGGTCGCCAAAGAAGGAAGAAAGAGTTCAAACAGCAAAAGCCTATTCAGACTTACCTTCATTTCCCTTTCTACCATTTAGCTTTTCATTACTGAGCTTGACAGAATTGCTTTTACTGGAATTGCTAAGCAAAAAAAAAATGTTTGGGGAGTGAGAGGGTTGATTGGCAACTATCAGCATCCCACTGGCATTTCAGTATTCATTTGCAAAAGTCTGTGTTGTATTTCATTGCAGTATATTATATTTGCTTCACTGGATACCACATTAAATCTCCACATGTTAGCCTTTGGATAACCAGTTGGGTCGCCCTGCATTACGCAGTATACAACTGGGATAGTTCTGATTCAGAATTTTAATTGTCTGAGCCACGTTTGAAAACTTTGTAAAATATTCATTGCACCTATGAACACACACATCAAGTGACTTCTGTGTTAATGTGGAAGATTATTAAAAAGCTCATTGTTCTTTTCCCTGAAACAAAATGACATTAAAAACAGTCACAATTCATGTCTGGGTCAATTTTTCAACTCTCTCTCTATTGGTTAGATTTAAATAGGCTGTTATCTACATGGTATAAATAAATAACTTCCATTGCATAACTGGTTTTCAGTTCATTTAAAAAACCAGTGCAGGCTGAAACTTTTCTGAGGACTTCAGTGGGAATGAAAGGAGCTAAACTATGAATAGGGCTAATATTTCCACTATACTAAAATCTTCCATTTTTTCTTATTTTGTTCTTATTTTTTTATGATTGTCTTCAATCTAGGAGCTGGCCAGATTATCATGTTGTCCTGGATAAATATATGTGTGACAAATTAGGTAAAGTGGCCTCTTATAGTCACGTGTGAACACAGCACAGCACAGCACACAGTGTAAACGATGTGAAATTCTTTCTCTGCATTTAACCCATTTACCAAGTGAAGAAGGGAGCTACCACCAAAGAGGGGCGCCCGGGGAGCAGTGTGTGGGGGTGGTGCCTTGCTTAAGGGTGCCTCAGTGGTGCCACTGGCAGTCCAGGGATTCAAACTCACGATGTTCTGATCACAGGGGCAACTCCCTAACCACCAGACCACCAGCTGCCCCAAAGCTCTTGAATCTTGAAAATATTAAATCTCGAAGTGTGAAATAAAAAAATAACAGGATTTAAAATGGGTGGTGTTTGTAGCTAATGTCCCACAAACACACTGTAAGAATTAAGGTGTAAAATTGTTTACTGTATTTACAATCCTTTGAAAAGTAGCGTGCTGTGTTCTTTCATCACTATGTTGCTTGGGAACTATAGCAATAACTGAAAGATCAATTAATTGCGATGATTATTATGAAATGGCCACAACCTTCCGGTCACAGGGGCAACTCCCTGACCACCAGACCACCAACTTTCCCAAGCTTACAGCTTCTGGTATTCGCAGGCAGTCTCCCATTCACGTACTCGCCAGGCAGAAGTGACGCTGCTTAGCTTCCAAGCTTAATGGCCACAACTATCTAGGCATCGGCTCTGCCAGTATAAGATAATGAGTTTGATCCCCGGAATGCCACTGCCATCCATGACTTGGAGTCCAAGCAAACACAATTGCTCTCTCTGAGTGGATATGATGGACACCTCCCCACTCCTACCCCCCACCCATATCAGTCAGTGCAATGCTAGCCAGGCATCTGTTACTTAACATAATTGGCAGTCAGCGTTCGTCTCCAAGTGTGTTACACTGTCGAATGACGTTGCATCAGTTAAAAAAAAATGCTTCCACCCTCCAGCTATTAGCTAATAAGTTCATGTTGGTTAAGGTTTTGACGTGATGAGCTTGACGTTTCCAGTTTACTCCTTCCATTTAGTTGCACTTATCATCAGCAGTGCCAAATCTGAGCTATTGTTCTCCATGGGGCATTCATGGGGCATTAATAAGTCAAGGTTTGATTTTTTGTGGAATCATTGTCTCAAAATATGATACTAAAAATCACAAACTAGGGTATAGTTGCAATAATATACTTGCTGTTAGACAGTGGTCTGTATCCTCACCAGCACTAGCATTCCTCCTCTTGCATTATTGTGTAATTATTATGATGAATCTCTTGAACATTTGTGTAATTTTTTTATTACTTTATAACAACCCTAAACCAGGGGACAGTAAGCATCGCTCATGGCCTCTTATGTCCCATTGTTCTGTTGTTGTGCTGTACAGTAGTGCGCTCGAGCTATCTGTTAAATTTTTACATCTTTATTCAGTTGTCTATGCTTCCTCCTCCCTGGAGAAAGAGGAAAATGTGATACTTCATGTGTTCTTGTTTGTATTTGATTATGCAAATGAGGGCCCCTACCTGAGAGCCAATAAAAGACTGTTTGCTCAGAAGAAACAGCACGCTGGAACAAATTCCGTACACGCACGCGATATACTCTACAAATCACATCAGGCCGGGTCTGGAACAGTGCAGAGTAATTCGGCACTCATCGCTGTGACAAATTGGGGCAAATGCATTCGACAGTCGTCCCTGACGGAGTGAGAATGATCACCTGCAAGCAAAGAGCGATGCAGGAGGCGAGAAATGGCTGAAGTAGGAGCGTCGCGAGTTTGAGTTGCCGATGTGTGTCGAGACGGGAGGAGGAACATGCAGTCGATCGAATCCCACCCCAGGTGCTTATTGATGCTTGCAGGACGCTCTAATGGTCAGCGGATGGGTGATGATGATGATGAAGGGCCCAAGCACTAGCAGGCAAAGTGAGAGAGAGAGAAACTGTGAGCTGAATCATCATCATCATCATAGTTTAAACACACACACACACACACACACAAATACACATACTTTTAACAAGATTTTAGAACACCAACTACTCTTCACACTTTGTGAACAACAACAGGTCACATAAAAATGCTTCTTTTTGGAAAAAACCCTCACAGTAATTCTAACACATTTTCCTGTTTTGACTGTACTCTTCTGTACTTTCTGTGAAAGAACACAATTAAAACCTATTGGCCTGAAGCAACTCCACACTGACTAAAATTAAAAACATGTCAAAAGTTAAAACATGCTGGAGCATCCCTTTGGGTTAACCGGCATTTACATTTTCTCTTAGCAACTTCTAGCTTTTTTGCAATCCTTCTATAAAGTTAAATCTCTGATAAACACGTTTACGCCAGTGGCATATTCCACCAAAGGAGACTCCGTCATGCACAATAAAAAACATGTTGTTGCTCTTTAGACTGTGTTATTGTCCTGTAGAAAGGTGAGTCGACACCTAGTTTAACTGCTCCACTTGAAAGTTTCAGGATTCCCTGTGACTCCCACATGAAGGCAGACGCAATCGCAGACATCCATGCTTTAATTCTCTTTGTCCTTTCACAAAACAAAACTGGCATGAGGGACAGAAACAGGAGTCAAGCTTTAAACAATAGGACTAGGGAAAACGCTAAAGTCCACCAAAAATGAACTTAAATACAAAACCCAAATCTTCACCAACCAATAACCAAACACAAACACTTAACTGAGCTAAACACAGCTGTGACTCATCCAAACCCCACCACCACTTCATAATAAAAGTCCCAAAACAAACCAGAAGAACAGAAACGGCAGTCATTGAGTCTGTCCTGTGCTCCTCCATCACAGTCTGGTATGGAGCAGCTACTAAGCAGGACAGGAACAGACTGCAGCGGACTGTACGGACAGCAGAAAGGATCACCGGTGCCCCCCTGCCCTCCAT
>JBBPDB010018073.1:0-12549 GCA_037974465.1 Brachypetersius altus | reverse complement strand
GATTAATCTAGATTAAAATGGCTCATTTGAATTCTGCTGAAGGTCTGAAGAACCCCCCCCACAAATGATCCCAATGCCTATTTTTATAGTGTAAACCATAAATATGCCTTCAAATGTTCTCCCAGATCACTTTAATTTAATTTTCGAACTCAGTTTAATACATTACCCTTAAAGAAAATGTTTAAATACGGAAAAGTCAGGAACGAGAGAGAAACAGAGAGAGTAAAAGAGAGAAAGAGAGAGAGGGAGAGAGAGAGAGAGATACAGAGACAGGGAGAGAGCGAGAGAGTGACGATCCGCAAGCTCCGGAAAAGTCACGAACGAGAGAGAGTTAAAAGAGAGAGAGAGCGTCAGAGGGCGCGATCCGGAAAAGGCACGAACGAGAGAGAGAAAGAGAGTAAATCCGTGCTAAAATATCAAGGTGAAAGTCATCATAGCTTGCATAGTATAGACCCACCCAACTTGTTGAATAGATTAACAGCGATATTTTTTTATCGCGCGATAAGAGTCTCAGATTAACGCAGCACATTAACGCAGATAACAGCCCAGCACTAATAATTTACTAATTTTGTAACATAAACATTAATAAATTCAGTAACATTTCCACATAAAAAATAACTATAAATAGTTTTGTACGCAGCTGCAGTCCAGAATTTGCCTCATGGAGCGTCTCAAGTGTTCTCGTGTTTTTTGTTTTGTTCTTCTTAAAGCCATGTATTTTTCTTACTGTAAATTAAATGAATTTATTACTGTATTTACCTGCGTACAGGCATACTGTTTTCTTTGTAATGCACTGTTGTTTTCTATAAAAATACAGGGCTTCAGGAGGAACAAAACACAGAAAACACTTGAGGAGCTCCGTGAGGGAATTTCTGGACTGCAGCTTCAAAGGTCCCTAGACAATCAGCAGTGAGGAGAAATAAATAGTTCTCGGATTGGTTACTTTCAAACCTCTCATCTCTGAGTTCAGCACATTTCACCACAACCAAAATGTGCTTTCTTTGTGTTCTCTGGACAGTAGCAAAAATGCACTGTGCATGAAAATGTAGCTGAATTGAAATTAATATTTATATTATAAAACTAGTAAAATAAATTTTCCAGAATATTTTAGATTTACATTGCATGAAAAATGATATATTCCCACCAAAAAATCTGTGGAAAAAAGCAGTTTCTGTGTTAGTGCAGACTGGATTTTTCAAATAGACTAATACACAGACTGATATCGCCACTGCTGAACTGTGTTCAAGCGGGGTTATTGTATATACAACACATAATAATGATTTAGACATATTTTTTATGGTCTACACACTGTAAAATACAAAAGTGAGCTGCCTTAATATGTTGCAAAAGTTCACTGAACTAAAATTCCATTACAATTATCTTAATTGTAAGGCATTTTTTGTTATTTATATTTAAACTGAAAGGGAGCTCAGACACCAACCATCTATATTAACATACCAGTTCTGTTCTTGACTGCATGTTTCATTATTTTATTTAGTGATTTGTTTCACATTCACATGCTATTGCCACATATAATGACTTTTGAACAGAATGCGTACATATTCTGTCACTAAGCAACATTTCCTGAACTCCTCTTTATCAGTACAATCACTCATATGATCCTGTTGTCGCATGCAAAAAGCATTTGAACTATTTATTTTGTCCTGGCCTGGAAAGTCAGCATCTTTAGCAAAAACGAAGAAAGTCAGTTCTTGAAGACAAAACTATATAAGGGCAAGGGACATAGTGAAAACCTATGTTATGTCTTGAAACAGCATTAAAGCACGAACAGAACGTTTCCAGAAGTGATTATGAATTGGCGAGTGAGAGGGAGGTAAGTGTGACGTCTGGTGAGCCTCAGTCTCGTCAAGTGAGAAGCAAGTCGCCAGAATTTTAGGAGGCACTAGTTCTGGCCATGGAGTTTGTGTGAGTGTGTTTGGAGTGTTGTTAGGTGCTGATGCAACCCAGGTGTAGAGGAGCTGTAGTTAAGCAGGCTCTGGGTTGCTAGGTACCTAACGACATGATGAGATGTATCGCACCCTCACGTGAAGTGAACTATCCATTCAAGTCTGAGTGCTTGACTGAGTGCTTTGTGTTAACAGAACGGGTCTTTGCGGAGTGAAGATCCTCCAGAGAGTCCTGGGTTTTTGTGTGAACTGTAGTATTTGACATCTCGCTACCACTAAATAAGTTTTTTAGTACATACAGTATTACATTGACAAATACTTTTGGCTGTTCTGGCAATATGCCGATATCATGTATTAAAATATATTTGAGGTAGAATTGATTGTTTTTAAATTTTATGGTAATACATAAATGGCAAAATAAAATGCATTCTTTACCTTACAACCTCATCAAATATAATTTTTTTTACCAGAAATTTGTGTCGGCCACATATTGGTAGATGAGATTTCTGGCTTAGAGCTAACATTTTTTTTTTGGCCAAGTAGGTTAGTATTGTGAATAGACTTTTTAAAATATTCATCCAGAAATTTATGCTGAGAGCAGATACACAGCTGGGGACTTGTCAAATTGTTGCCCCGTATGTTTGTATAATCGAATGGATTCTTCTCCAAAAAATCGAAGATATATTAGTGTGCCTGGGTTAAATTGACATCTCGCACTGTTCTTAGAAATGCTAGGGAACATAAAATGAAGGTGAACTGTATCAAGTAAAATCTATTAATTTAATTCTGCTCATGTATACCAATTAAAATAATTTTTGGAAAATGTGCTTTCCCTTATACTCAACCATTCTTCCTCAGATCTTCAATGCCTTGTAACCAATGTTGGTCAAAATCAAATATATTTGAGTTTTTCCCTTTCAGGCCTGAAAGGTGTTATCCTAACTTTCTGCCTGATTTGTAAGAGCTTATAAAAATCTTTATTATTGATATCAAAATGTTTTTATCTTTTCAAAGGACAGCAGTTTGCCATCTGCAAAAATATGTGGAAAATCAATCAGTCCTTTTTGCAGCCATTGCAGAAATTTGATCTGTTGAGGGATATCAGTCTCTAATCTGTTGTGGGGTTTTAGGGTTTAGAGCAACAGGGTACCATGAGATGCTCTTTGGTATTTTTGCATGTTTCTTTACATCTTTTCATGCCAAACAGAGTATTATACACTACAAAGATGGTATGTTGCTGATATTATGTATAAATAATGATTTCAACGGTAGCCATGCAAAGATTTGCAACATTTGGGCTGACCAGAAATATAATTGCACATTTTGTCAAGACTCCCAGAGTTTTTGGTTTTAAGAGTATTGCATATTTGATGAAAGGTCTCTTATTTTTCCAAATAAATTTTGAGATTATATTATCAAGATCCTTAAAGAATTTAGGGGACAAATAGCATGGAAAATAATAATCTTAATTACACAGATTTCCCAGGAAATCTTCCCAAATCTTGTGAGGGCAAATGTTAAAAATATTATTGTCCTCTTCTGATACAGTGTTAATATGTACAGTGTTAAAATTTTATTCAAGCAATATCTGTATCTGCAATAGCATTATCTGATATTGAGTCTGAATATTCAAATGTATAAAAAGTTTCGTAATATTCTCTAAAAGTTTTAGCGATTGTTGGTCATATGAGACATTCCTATTTGGTAGTTTTAGTGCTTTTATAGATGTTTCATCCTGTTGCTTTTTTAAATAAAGGTAAGAAGATGACTAGTATTATAAAATTCCTAAAATTTCTGCCTAATAATGAATAATATTTTTTGAGTATTCCATATATTTCATAATTCTTAACCTCGCATCAGTTAGAAGATTGAAGATTGTTTATTTTGCTGTTCAAATCAAACAACCTCTGTTTCCAGATTCTCCTTTTTCTTAGCTCAATTTTTAAAAAAGATTTATAAAAGATCCCCTTTTAATTTAATTATGTCCTCATATAGTGGATTTTGCTGTGTCCCAATGAATTGCAGAGGAAACAGGGCAAGTTTGTTATCCTGATGTAATTGCTTTTAACAAAAATGCAGTTTAACAATTACTAAGAAATGTTACTACCAATATTTTTTAATAATAATGAAAATATTGCAAATTACAATGGCACAGATTAGCGTCAGCCAGCCTTTCTAGTATGATCTATATTCTGTTGTCCTGATAGCCTATTCTGTGGCATTAAGACCATACTTCAGGGGTTTTTTAAATATTCCAATTAAAAATTGGAAAACATTCTCTATTCTAAATAAAATAGGTGTTTTTCAGTTGTTACTTTGTTTTTATCCACACCATCAGACACAATAAAAGTTTTTTTATTTATAATATGTGTTTATTTATAATATGTAACATTGTAAGCATATTCATCTAAAACAGATGCTAATCTGATGGTGGTGACAGTGGCCTCATTACAACATACAATTCCAGTTAAAGACCTCTTACCTAACAGCTTTATTTAACTATTTGCTAGTTATACCAGATAGAATTCACCACTGACGCCATATTTATCTGTCATGTAGTGCCTCCCACTCATTAAGTAATATAGATCATATTCCTCTGTAAATAAACTGTGTATTGGACTGTATATTCCATTGATAGCTGCTGCCTAGCCATAAATTCCTTAAATACATAAATTCAAAGTCGAGTTTAATGATTATGTAATTAGGGGCAATGTTGTGAATGTTGGATTTGGTTAAATGTTGTTATGACATTTTAATTTGGTTTTAGTCATTGGAGCTGCATAACCTACAAGGAATATTGTATATGGAGTGCTCTGTAGGTAGATAGTAGGTACACTCTGTACATCACAAATTACATAAGCCAAATGAACATGGCATAATAGTGAACTGAGAGACAGAGGGAAGGCACACCTCATCCATAACCCGCCAAATGGTCCTCAGCAGGGGCTAAAATATAAAAACATACTCTTTCACATGATATGCATGAGTTGTTCACATTAGCCATTTTGTTTCTTGCGAGCTACTTAAGAACTCCTCTTAAAAAGTATACATTTATGTACAATCCATTTTTTTTTTTTTTACAAAAGAGACAGTGTTGACATGTTATGGTTGTGACAGTAGCAGGGTCCAAAAATATGAACAGGTTTAAATAGCAAAGTGATCTTACAGCAGTAGAGCTGAAGGTTCAAAAATTACAATGTACTCTTTCATGTGGTAAAGATATTATTCAACTGAATTATTTTGTGGGCCAGCATATAATCATTAAACTACTACAAATTAAATGCAAGCCTATAAAAGAACCATATATATGTTGAAAAGGCCCCCTGATTATGAGCTTGATTATTTTTATTCATTAAAATGTTTTGAATTTCTAAAATAATGAGCATTTTCTTAGTGGGATATGTTTTTGCCAAAGTTTTAAGAATCAATGATAAACACAAACTTTGAAACAAAAGAAAATTGTTATCTCTATTAGAACTCTGTACAAACAGCTCTTAATTTCAGTTCAGGTTTACTAGTGTGATGAACATTTTTTTGTACACTTTAAAGCACCCATGTCAGGAATAACAACGTCTACCAAACGTAACGGTACAAATGTTAAATGTACAGCAAAATAGAAACTCTGCAGAATGATACCATATTTAAAGCACAATAACATGTGTTTTGTTTTTCTTTTTACACCATTTGAAGACAGTTCAGAGACTGCTGTTTTTTTCAGAGGCATGCTGAGCCATTGAGTTGAGTAGACCCATCGGGTCTTGCATAGACATATCAACTCCAAATGGTGTATGAATACTGTGTTGGTCTTCAGTTACAGCTCACTGTTGCTGCAATTTAGACAGATGTAGACCAAATTGATTATGGAAAATCACCACCATTCTCATAGTTATGGTGTACATGCCACTCAGTGCTAGCACTACTAACAGCATGCTGGCTGAAATTTACAGAGAGCTCCAAATGTCACACCCAGATGGCCAGAAATTTCTACCATGCAACTCTCAGGTCAATCAATTTATAGACCTTGCAATGAAGGGTGTACATTTTGGACCATGTTTACACAAACAACCCTGGAGCCCCACTTCCACCTCGGCTACTCAGACCACATTTCTTTTATGCTGATCTAAATCTACATACCACAGAGATGCCAAGCCGCTCCAAAAACCTGCCCTCCCAGGATATATCTCTGCTCCTCAGGACTGATTAAACAGGTTTGTCTTCATTTCAGCCATGTATACAGTATTCAGTAAAATGAAACAATTCTCCTTCAGGACCATGGTGTCAAACAAAACACAAGAGCAAAAAACACAAGAGCCGTAATACCACAGGACAAGACATTTTTTGCAGTCTACAAATCAGCTAAGAGAAGGTAGAAATTCAGTTCGGGGTGGGTGCGGAGGTTGTTTCCTGTTCTTTCAGTAATGTCCCGTATTCTATAAAACCTTTTGCAATACAGGAGGAGGGAGAAGGAGGTGTGTGAGGGTTCATCCACAATGCTGGTGGCTTTGCGGATGCAGTGTGTGGTGTTGTGCTAAACTGGAGAGAGACCCTGATGATCTTGTGGTGGTCATATGATCTGAAACTGAACATATTGATCAGACGTTGTGCACAGCACTTCTACATTCCCAATACAGTAAACCCCCACTTATCGCATGGGTTATGTTACAAGGGCACTCACATAAAGTGAAAAACCGGCATGTGATGTGTAATGGTAAAACAAAGTAAAACAATCTCAAATTTTATAGAGTAAACCCTAAATATGCTCCCAAAACACTTTTATTTTTTATTTTATTAAACTCAGCTCAATATGTTATCCTTAAAGAAAAAGTAAAGGTAAACCCATATCTGTACTGTACAGTGGGCATTAAACTGCTGTCTCTTGCAATGCTCAAATGTAAAATACCAATATTATCCTTGTATAGACTGCACTGTAATTCATGCACACGTTTTCTTTGGTATGCACTGTTTTCTTTGGTATATAAATGCAGTATATATTTAATTTACACTAATAAAAGTACAGGGCTTTAAGAAAAACATACAAAAAGTATGACAACACTCGAGACCAATCAGCAGCAAGGAGAAATAATTCACATTCTCGGATTGGCTACTTTCAAACCTCCCACCTCTGTGTACGGGTCTCGTCGGCTACGCTCAGTGAGAGACTAAATCAGGGACTGCTGAACCGTGTATAAGCGGGACGTTTTATGTACATACAAGGCAAGTCTTGCTGATCTAGAATTTAAGGGTAGATGGCACTCAGGCCATTTTAGATTTTAGATTTCAAACAATTCTTAGCAGATTGTCAAGAACCCCAGCATTGATGACTGGCAAATTAACTCAAAGACATCCCCCAATTGTAACACATGACATAAATGGGCCAAACACAATGTCCTCATCTGTCCAGCCACAGAACAGAACTGTGACATGTTACAGAATTTATACTGCATCCCCACACAAAACCTAATAGAACACAGTGTGAGCTGAATGCATAGAATGTGACTGACAAGAGCTGAACAAAGGAAGAGGTTGTTGCTTTTGTTGCTGCTTTTGTTGCTTTTGTTGCTGCTGACAAGTGCACCAGTCGCTGTTTTGACTTGGGAGTATCTCCTCTCTGAGGCTGATAAAATGCAGGAGCAATCTTCCACTGGCTCAAGTTCTATGAAAATTATGAACAATGTCAGCTTTTAGCCATACATATCCAAGCAAATCTGCCAGAATCCACATGAAGCGTCAAGGGTAGAGCATAAATTTATTCAGGCTAGTCTGGGAACAATGTCTTCCAGTGTAGACAGGATGTAACTTTCTCTTTGTGTTAGCCCTGTGTTAGCCCTGTGTTAGCCCTTAGTCTGATTTCGTCACCATTAAGTAATATCCCTGAACATATTCCCAAGCAATTCTCCTTTGATTCTACTGACTAGACGCAGTCTCTCTGCTGTGCCCTGATCCAGTAGATTCCCATAATATGGATCGCTGATATGGATCCACCATGTCCCGATCAGAACAGGGGTAAAGAAGAGAGACACAAGGCAGCTACACATGCTAACCTTTTACTTTTTTCACTGTGCATACTGATAACATACCCAAGCCACGACTTAACTTTAATAAGGCAAACCTCACCACACAAGCCATGATGAAGCTACAGAGGACTATATAATGTAGAACCCAAATGGGTACCTACATTAATAAATTGGTACGAACCCCAAATTCAAAATTTTTTTACCTTGCCATGGGCACTGGAACCACCCATCCACAAATATCACACCCCCTACCCCCCCGGGTAGTCCTCTGGTCCTCTAGTCGCACATACATATACATAGATTTTTAAAATTTTTTTCTTTTGAACAGGGCCAAATGGTGCAGAACGTACAAACTAGCATTTAACCTAAATTAAATTACAGGTCTAGTCATCCTGTGTGTCTTGAAATGAGGAAGACACACTGGCAAAACCACTCAAAGCGAGTTTCTGAGTTCAGCCTGTTTCTGGTGAACTGGGCAGTCAACACTGGGAAGTTTCTAATGTTTAGCAGAAAGTGATCATATCATGCCCTCCTGAAGTCAGCAACCCTCACTTTGTTTTGTCCACATTCAGAGACACATTGTTGGCTTTGCACCAGTCTCATCTCTGTACAAGCAACTGAAGCTTAAGTGTCTTGTTCAAGGACACAATTGCCAAAAGTGGGGTTTTCATAACTTGTGGTTATGTTTGTGGTTTGTGATAACTTTGCCGCTGGTGTAAGGGGTCATGGGTTCGAATCCTACTTTCAGCACCACCACTGGGTCCCTGAGCAAGACGCTTAACCCTAAGTTGCTCCAGGGAGAATGTCCCCTGTAGCAAGGGAATGGAAGTCGCTTTGGATAAAAGCGTCTGATAATGCTGTAAATGTTATGAAAATCACAGGCAATTGTTTTGCCCACAGGTAGGTGGCAGTGGCTTTGAAGTATGTTGGTATGATGGTGAGATACTGAACTGTGAGGGCATGTTGTCTGGTCTGGCAACTTTCATTGGGTTGACTCTAAGCAGAGTTTTCCTCACATCCCTTGTGTTTTGGTTTACAGTCAGTAGTCTGGTTTGTGCGTGCTTTTGCATTTCTCTGGTATTCTACCACAGTCCAAGGACATGTGAATTCAGGATTCTAAATTGACTGTAGGTGTGAGTAAATGGTGTGTATCTGTGTGTGTGTGTGATTGTGTGTGTCTGCGTGCCCTACGCTGGGCTGGCATCCCGCCCAGGGTGAGTCCCTACCTCGCGCCATAGATCCTGGGGTGGGCTAGTAATTCTTACCATATTAACAATGAAGCAGTTACAGAAAACAAATTAATGAATTTTTGCTTGTTTCTTGCACGCTCTCTTGCAGTATTGTTTATTAGTATTGCTTTTTGTATTGTTTTTGTACTTTGTGTTGCACTATGGGCCTACGTATTGTGAATAAGGTTGAAATGACAAATCCAATTGTGGCTGGATAAGACATTATGGTGTGGAGATATGATCAAGGAACATATTTGAGATGGCAAACGCTGCAGCTATTCCGGTCTGCTGAGAGATCTATCAAATATGAAGAATAACAGGTTCCTGAAGTCTTTAACCTTTAGGTTAATTTTCTTGTTTCTCTTTTGGTATAATAAGTCTCATGAATCATGCATACAACAGCAGAAGAATCAACACATGAACTTGACATTTCCTGTTAACCTTTTTAAAACTGTTTAAACGGTTATCTGGGCCAGTATCACAAAGATCAATTAACCATAAAAATTGTATTCAAAATTTGTGTTTCTGGAGGCGTCCAGGTGGAATTGGAGTATTGTAGTTCGCTATTATCTTCAGAGCATTTTGAGAAAGTAGCCCATACTTTCAGCCATCTTGAGGAATCTGAATGTAGTAATGATGTGAAGCCTTTATTTTTAACGTAGAGACTTTTTAACAGATTTGTATTACATGTTGTTCTTGCACCAAAGGTTTGAATACATTTGTATATTCTAATTATGATAGTGTTCTGTGTTTCAGTTTATTCTACATGTAATTAACAGTTATTTTATGACTTCCATCTTTATAGCTATGCAGGTATAAGTGCATGTAGCTGCACTGCCAAAGGTAGGAATTTTTCTTTCACGTTCTACCACAGTGTTACACTAGCTGTGACTGTTCCAGACGGTTTGTACTGCCTCTGAATATCCTAATCCAAACATATGTTTGACTTGACTTTTAGTCAAGGGGTCAGCATTTAGGGGTCGGCAACCTTTAACACTCAAAGAGCCATTTAAGCCCGGTTTCCACAAAAGAGAAAACTCCGGGAGCCGCAAATCCTTTCTGACATCTAAAATGAAGATAACACTGCATATATTGATTTTTTTACTTTTATGCTATGTATAAAACTCGGCTACTGTGTTGCTTGTGAAATATTATTTATTCAAAGAAAGTAAAAAACAAAAAAATAAACACATTGCATTTGAATGTTACAAGAGCACAATAATCTTGAGTAATATTGAATATTGAATAATCTTCAATAATTTCAAACTACAATAAAAAACAACGAATACAAATAAAATATACTTAACACCTAGAATGGTTGACTGTGTCAAATTTCATCAGAATCGCATCTATTGGCCTATTAGAGCAGCAATCATGCTCTGTAAGAGACATTTACATTTACGGCATTTAGCAGACGCCTTTATCCAAGGGACTTCCATTTCTTATCTACAGGGGTCAGTCTCTCCCTGGAGCAACATGGGGTTAAGGGTCTTGCTCAGGGACCCAGTGGTGGTGCTGGAGGTAGGATTTCAACCTGTGACCTCTTGGTCCAGAGGCAAGTATCCTACCACTAGGCCACCACCAGCACCACCAGCACCAGCACCAGCACCACCACCACCAGCAGACATATGGGTGTGGTGTAGGTACATATACACACGTATCTTTACATATTGTTGTTGTTTTATACTGTTGTGCTTGAGAGACACCCGTGACCGGAATCAAAATCCTTGAATTTGTTCGCACAAATACTCGGCCAGTGAATGCGATTGTGATTCTGATTTAGCAACTGCCGTTGTACGGCGGGCTCTGGGTCCAAAGTCTACTGGACGCTTGCTGTGTCTGCTGGCTGCAGCGTGGATGTGTGCCGGCAGGCTGCAGAACTAAATGTTCGAACATACTGCAGCATCAAGAAGTGTCTTGTGCGAATCTGGGTACAGCGTCAATTGACGCACGCAGCTGTTATAGGTACAGCCAGTTAGCCAGTTAGTGTTAAATTATTATATATTTTCAAAAGCCACAGGGAGCCGCAACATAAGGATAAAAGAGCCACGTGCGGTTCCTGAGCAATGGGTTGCCAACCCCTGCCCTAGAGAGTCAACAAAATATGTAATTTTACCTGGGCTTTTCAAACATTCGCATAAGACTGTACAATAGATATTGACACACCTTTTAAGCATCTCACTTTGAATACATTAGTGCATTCCTTAAAGGAAAAGAATTTAGAGTTGAGAAGGGATGTTAGTATATATGAAATTATCAAGCTGTCTCTTCCTCTAAAAGTTCTTCTTTGACAAAATTAAATGATCTGTATAGCTGAAATTAACTGAATTAATGTTTTTTTCATTTTCAGTACTCTTTTTCAGTAGTGACTCTGTCAACAGCTTCCACACTTTAAGCTTTGAACACAATAAGCGGTGGACCAGATGAAATACTTTAAACCATATTTACGATGTATATTATTAATTTATCTTTAAATAGCAAAAACAATTATACTACCTACATATACATCAAGCTTACACATGCTTTCCTAAACCCCCACACGCTTTCCTGAAAGTCACCATGCAACTTACTGGAAGTTCTAAATCGTATCAGGCATAAGTGATCAGTAAGTAAAGCAATACTTTGAGCTCTAGTAGTAAAGTAGTATCTTTTTTCCTTTGACTCTTGTAATTATAAGGTTTTAGTAGCAAGTGAAATTAAGATGTTAAAGAGTGCAGGCAAAAAATAGAAACAAATGTGAATAAAAGACCATTTTGATTAATAGCCAAATTGCCAAAATTTATCAGCAGCAAGAACTCACCTGCGGTTATCTCCTTTATCCTTTCAAATGGTAGTGGTAGTATTCATATGATCTGCTGAAGTCAGACATGGATTTAAATCAGGAGAACTGTGAAGCAGATTTGTTGGTCCTTCTTTAAGAAGAGGCTGTCCAGAGTGAATGGAGCATCAGCAGAAGGCCACCACAGCAATACGAACCTGGAATATCAAGATGCTTGGTGAACCTGATAAACTCGTTTTTGAGTTCATGTGACAAATCCAATTGTAGCTGGATAAGACATAATGATGATAACAGAAACATACTTGAGATGTCAAACACTGCAGCTATTCAACTCTGCTGGGAGATCTATCGAATATGAAGATTAACAGGTTCCTGAAGATTTTAACCTTTAGATTAATTTTCTTGTTTCACTTTTGGTCCAACAAGTCTCATGAACAATCCTGAAAAATTGCATCTATCATGCATACAACAGCAGAAGAAAAGTTTACCTTTTTTAACCCTCCCATTCTCCTCAAATTTACTAACACTTTTCACCCTCGGGGATCAATTTGACCCCAGGGATATTTGCCTCCAGAAAATGATTTACTGAAAATTGTTGCCTGAGTTTTTATGTCAGACAC